>QMIH01002622.1:29374-49911 GCA_003987875.1 Clarias batrachus | reverse complement strand
CGCTCACCTGAACCGACTTGCTCATTAGTTATATTATAAATAGTTTGGCTTCATTCAGTCTGGTGTCTTG
Organism: Clarias batrachus; assembly: GCA_003987875.1. NCBI lineage: Eukaryota > Metazoa > Chordata > Actinopteri > Siluriformes > Clariidae > Clarias > Clarias batrachus. Next base: position 49,841 of record QMIH01002622.1, on the reverse strand, counting down.
CATTTGTTACATTAAGTTTAAAGGTAAATGTCTCGTTTGTTCTATACGTGTTTTAGTTTCGTTTTCAATTAAAGTATATTTGTTTCATTTATTTCCTTGTGTTTATGTGTTTAATAATAAATCGTTTTCCCTGAAAATCTGGAATCCCTGCATTTATGCCTCGCACAACCCAAGTCCGTGACACATACTGTGTAGTCATATGTATGTGATTTTGCACCTAGACATTAAATGTATGTAATAAAGGCGGTTCTTGGGTGTGCTATAAAATATAATTCTTCATGTATGTTCAGGAGCATATCTAGATATGATTTTGGTGGCAGTATATATCATGAATCTGAAAATATCTAAAGGGAGTGAATTTATCAGTTCACAATTCATATGTCAGTGGAAGTGAAGTAACTGAATTTTGTAAGGATTTAACAATAGGGCTTCACAGTCACACTGTAAATGCGGGTGTTATGTTTTATTTTCCAAAAACAGGAATCACACAAGAAATCAAACACCATTGGTGAAAAAAAAACTTACATGTGCTTATGGTGCAGTGCATACTGGGAACTAACAGAACTAACATCAACATGAAATGCCCAAAACACATCAGAGTCCATGGGTGCATTTCACCTTCCTTCCGTGCCACTAATAGTTTACCAGGAGGAAAAAAAAAAAACACCATCAAGTTTGCTGTATATTATGGCACTATAAAGCGTATTTTGGAAAATACAAGAGCAGGAAGTGATGATCTCAGACAGGATTCTGCTTTTATCATACACCAGTCTACATCCAGGGACGTCATCATCTGGATGTTCGCTGGCCAATAGTAGTACAAACAATTAAAATGCCCTCTGAAGTAGCTCCATGGACATACTAGGTGGTTTGCCACTCTGTAAAAATTATACAGAATTTGCATAAACAAATCATTCTTTATATAGGAAGATTTGATATTTCAAGTCTCAGTGACGTATCCCACAGGGGGAACTTCCCCTTAACAAGGGAAATTGACATGATTGCAACCTTTTAGCAGATTAAATCTACCTCATAAAGATCCAGGGGTGGACCGGTTGAGTATAATGCATCAATATTCATAAATACAGTAAAAAAAAGATGTAATTGTTATTGTAATAGTAATGTAATAGTTTCTCCTCTAATTAGATCCTTAAGTGTCTCTCACACAAAAGCAGACTTATTTCTTACAATAAAGTTATATATTTCTGCTGTTGTAACTGTGTGGATTTTCTGGTCTGACAGTATAGCTGTATTGAATCTTTATGTTGGACATTCTAAACTTCAGGAGAAAGAGAGATAACAGGTGCATGATATGACTCCATGATGGTGGAGAGTTATTTCTTTCCACAGGGCCATCTATAAAAAATAAAAATAGACTATTCTGGAATAGGAATGGTGAACAACAAAAAAAGAAAAGAAAGGAGAATACACTCTGCTGTTTGAAAAGTGAAATCTCCATGGGTCTGTGCACCGCACTTGTTCACTTGTTTTGAATGTTGATGCTAAGGGCATTTGGAAAGAGAAATAGATTTAGTTGTAGAGCGATCAAAGGCAAGGTCTATCATGCAATTCAAATCCCGTCCTGAAAAAAAACAAAACAAATGCCAAGTATTTAAATAAGGGAATAGGGAGAGGAGCTATTAAAAAATATATATAAAAAAAAATGAAACCTACATCCACCCAACTTGGGGCATATACATTAACCAAATGAACAGGGATGTCATAATGTGCCTGAAACTATAATATATCAACCCTTAGGATATGAAATAATTGCAGGATTTGTAAATTACTTTTTTGGGGGGGAATCAGGTTGACTGTTCCGCCTAGCCTTGCAGGTAAAATTTGAATAAAATACCTGACCCACCCATGGTTTCCTCAGTCTAAAGTGGTCATTGAGATTCAGATGTGTCTCTTGAAATAACATAATTTAAGATTACATTTTTTAATGGGATAAAATTTTATCCCTTATTTTTATGCCGTTTGGTGGTCACTGCACATTTCTAGATTTTTTTTAGTCTTTCGGCTGCTCCCATCAAGGGTTCACCATAGCAGACCATCAATCCAGTGAACAACTTGGCACAGGTTTTACACCGGATGCCCTTCTTGATGCAACCTGACACTGCATACAGAGGCTGTGTGGTATGGGGTGTGGCAATCCACCGAGTGCACCAGTATGACCAAAAATTCTTCTTTTTTAAAAAATCAAATCTTTATATCAAGCATGTGGGACTGATCTCTTGTCCTTGTTAGGATTATCCCAGTAAAAAAGAAACATAACGTAAGAAATAAAACTATGCTAGCAACACTGCCATGATAAAACAGACAAAAGCCCTGTTTTTCCTCTGCTAGATTAATTAGTTAAAGATCGCAGGACCTATCTAAAACCAAGAAGCTTGCCCTTTTCCACTTTACTAAATCTACTTAGCAAACACCATCTGAGACCTAGAAAAACATAATATTCTCTCTGTGTCAAGATTCTGCAAATGGGTTACAATGTCCCTGGCTATACAAATGTTAATAAAGCTCATTAATGAAGTTCAGTAGGTTTTCATCATTTGAGAAGGCTGGTATACAACATTTGTGCAAGTGTAAACGTGATAATATATAATAACACACAATACACAAAAAATGTAACAGTGCGCACATGATATATTTACGGTAATGGGAAAAGCTATCAAAAGTGATTACAGTATTATTAAATCTAACCACAATAATATTAACTCAATCAGCATACTTAATTAATGTTAATTACTGATACAAAGCCAAGAAAAACCCAAGAAAAAGTTCTCTTTACTCAGGATCAATGATCAATATTCAACACATTTTAATAGTTATAATAGCTAAACAAAAAAACTAAAAACTGTATTGTATAAAATAATTACAAGTTATATAAAAAAAAGAAAAAAAAAGAAAAAAAAAGAAAAAGAAAAGCACAATGCCATGGATGACATTATGATGATGCTCATTCATACCTGTGAGCTGAGAATCTAATCTGAAGGTTAGGTTTGAGTATTTTTGCTGGTATCTAAGTAAAGGATATTAGAAAATGTTTTGTTCACAGAAAATAAATATTGCTGAAGATCAATCCTAAGTAGTATACTAAGTAATATCAACTCTTTTGTGTGTGTGCATTTGTATACTGTATGTGGGCTCACAAGCTTTTGTAATGTATGGYCTTAACTGTGTCTGTCATTTTTAACCCAAAACTTTTCAGGCACACAGAGTATACATCATTTTATACATAATGTAATTTTAACTTACTTACATCCTTTGTAAACCCCTTAAATTTAGCAATTAGTGCTGCAAGACTGTTAATTCTGATTGGCTGTTTCCGTGCCAATCAGACTTGGTCTCTGATTGGTCTGCTGTTGCACATTGTCAGGCCGTGTGTGTTTGTCTGAGGTCTTGATGGAAGGAGAGAACATATGAATGAGCAAAAACTATGTGTGTATGTTTAATAAATGAATTATTCTGTTCAGTAGAGAGACACTAATATGACGCCATATGTTTTGACTTGTTGAGCAGCAGTGCTACCTTGTAGGGCTGAAGGGCAAGAGTTGCAGGGCTGAAGGGCAAGGACTGTATTGTAAGAAACCCACTTGTGTGTCTTCAAATCATTAAATGTACTTGTTTAAACTTTGTTAGATTTATTGCTGTTACTATCTATTTCATGCGGGCTTACTCAACATTTTCATATCCAATCCTGCCATTTCTTTCACTTTACCAATCAAACTATCATTAGCTCGGGATGCTGGCATGGCTTTTTCTATTTTGAATTGGTCCTTTTGGTCTCTAATGTGCTTAACCTTAAGTTGAATTATAAAAAAATATTTATATTTTCAGTAATAACACAATTGAGAAAACAATTTATTTCAAAAGCTATCTTGAAGGATTCCACCTTACTGCTTATGCCAGTAATGCAGTATGAGAAGTCCTCAAACAAAATGATTTTGTCAAAAGATTATTCATTGAGACCAGCACGTAGTGTTTAGAGCACTAAGACTCAGCAGGGGAGACGATTACTCACAATTCTGCAGTGAAAGAGAGAGAAAAACCGTTGGCTCTGTTGTGATCACATGACGCTCGTCATCAAAATAAGAAAGTATTCGTAAACCAAGACTTGCTTGTTTTTCAAGTTAAAATGTATTAACTTGTATCCGCTCGTATTGCGGAACACTCTCAAAACGCATTACTTGCGATCCAAGGTTCCACTGTATTTGCTCAATCATTTCATACTTATTTCCATAATTTTCTTTTGATTCTGTAAAGGTGCTTTGCAACAATGAGCATTATTTTAAAAATGCTATATAAAGCTAGATAAATAAAATTGAATTGAATTGAATGAAGTTTTAAATTTGTATGCAGACAGCTTTACGTGCATGGCTAACCAGTACGCTGTAAGCTAACCAGTAGCAAGTAAGCTGCTAACCAGTAACCGGTCAGCTGCTCAGGTCAAACACTTTATTAATAACATTTAATCAATATAATTTGTTAATTGCTAATAGCTAATAATAAAAGTTCTAGGTAAAGTTCACCTATATTGTGTTACATCTAATTTAATCTCCCTGGAAGTTACTGTACTGTGGAGTTTGGTACCATTGATTCTGATTGTGAAGCCCAACAATATTTCAGTGGCAAAAATATCAAACCACGATGAAGCTAAAAACATTATCAACAAAAATCGACTCAGTAACAGAAGAACATTTTAATCATTTAAAATGTTTTTCAGATATTTTTTTTTCCTAAGCTAAGTTTCATAATATCAGAGCATAGTGAGAGAAATACACATAAACCAGCATGACACAAGTTTGCACATGATCCAAACCTCTAGGTGACAGGTTAAGCCTCTCAGTGATTTCATTCCTTTCAGTTTAAGTACTTCTTATCTTTGTCAAAAAGAACTAGCATTATTTCTGTGACTCTCAGTCTCAATATATTATTGTGCACTATTTGTGAGTGGCGCAATCAGGACATGCTGTAAACTCTTGTAACAAATATGATACTTTCATAGGAAAGGAAATAAAATTAAAGGTATTGCATGTAATGTCATTCTACTGTATGTGGAGGACATTTTCCCCCTCCATCTTTCTCTTTGTTATACATTGATCTAAGCTTTAATGTTTTTGAGTGATGTAGTGCTGGACTTTCATATGCTGAACACATAGGGTCATGGACACAAGGTGACCAAAGAAACAGAAACCCTGACAACATTGGTCCTCCACTCAGTCATAGAAACACAGCTGCATAATTTATTTATCATACCATTTTAGGAATCAGACACAAATAATTATTTATGATTAATATCAGCTTCAATTTTTAATACACAGATCCAAATATTTAATCAGCTGCACTTGATATTTTTTCATTCTTTTTTGCATTAAGTTCCCACTTTTTGCACAATTCCTCCCCAAATGCATATGTATGAGTGGAAAATCACACTTTTTGTATTGCTGCATTCACAGTGCATAAATTGCATGAGTTTATCACACAGCAGATTAATTACACCTAAAAATAGACACACACAGGATAGTAAACCTAGCCCTTAGACTTTCTCAAATTTCTTGAATTCTCCCTACCGTAGTGTAGTTAATAAGTTTCATGTTAGTGTTGCATGCTTTGGAAAGCACAATTATCTGATTTATTATTATCCAAACATTGTCCCATATGATTTAATATTGCTTCCAAAATTAACAAATGCCAATGAAACTGTAATTCTGTTTCCTATTGCAGGTAAAATATTATAAAAATATTTACTGCATTAATATTTTRAATGCATTATATGTTGAGGTTTATTTTAAATTTTAAAGATGATGGAAGATGACAGCCGGAAGCCAAAATAACTGGGTTTGGGTTAGCACACATTGGGCTAAAGAAACATTTAACCCACATGAATTTTAGAACCCTTGAAAATAAGCTAAGAAAACATAATTTAAAGAACTGCTAAAAAGCCAGTATAGTCAAGGATGTTTATTGGTACTTTAATTCATGATATCATAAATGAATTGAATCAAAATCTTTTTCATGTTCCTTAAATCATTCTTGAACAATTTTCAATGTAGCACAGCACATTTTCCTGTTGAAAGAGCCGAATGCATGTGGTACATGTAATTTGATGTGATTTATCAGACCAGACCACCCTCTTCCATTGCTCCATAGTCTAGTTCTGATGCTCACTGTTTTCCATTCCATTCAGTAAATCCACACTCAGCAAGTTGCAATGCAATGTGGTTTAAGACATTTCTGTCACAGCCAGCATTACTRTAACTTTTCAGCAATATGTGCTACAGTAGCTCTACTGTGGGATCTGATTAAATAGGATAGTCCTATTGTAGCTCCCCACATGCATCAATAAGCTTTGGGGACTCATGATACTACCTTTGGTAGATACAATGCATTATACTGTACACTTCATGGGACATGACATTTTGGAGATGCTCTGACTAAAATAACTTACTACTTGACAGGTGCCACTGTAATGATGTAATCATCATTTTTCAAAAATGATGCTGCCACTCCCTTACCTCACAGTTGGGATTCTGTTCTTAAAGTATTCCGTTAAAAGTATAACAGTGTATTTTATATATTTTATATTTTATATAAGTATTTTTCTTCATAGTTTGGAACATTATGGCCAAATAGTTCATTTAACTTCTAATTATGACTAATAGCCAATCAGAAGCTTCTAAAATTCAGCATATTAATTTTTTAAATCTTCCAAACTGTTGTGGGTATCTTTTAGATATGGACAAACAGCTGCTCTGCAAGTCAATCAGCTGCTTTGCAATCAAAAAGACCTATATTTTTCTGTAACAATCTCCACTCAATTCCACAAATGTAGTTTTTTAAACTCATGTTTAATCAAGACCTTGCTTTTAAAATTTCCCCACAATTAGATGCAATTGTATGCCAAAGATTGCTTCATCTATGATTAAAGAAATTGAAAATAGAGCTCATGAAAAATGATCATTCTGAGCATCATGTACTACAAATGTACCCACAAATAAACATGAATAATGCATGCCTGCTTTTGAATGGAATAAAAATTCACTGAGAGTGTTATTATAGGAAAATATTCCACTAGTATGTTAAGCTTTCCTGCCTTACCTGTAAGGGTTCACATTTATTTTTCAGAATATGACCAAAACTGATACAGCGATGTGTGCCTATGACTACCATGCTTCAATACAATTTCTGTTATTCTAACCTTGTGGACGATAAAGCGAAGAGAGAGAGAGAGAGAGAGAGAGAGATCTGCTAGAAATTGCTTTGTTGTATCCAAAAGCACCTCTTGATATGACCCAGTAAAATTACTCACCTACTTTCTTTTCTCGATGGCCTTTTCCTTACATGTGAGTTCTGTCTGTTTCTTTCCCTAAAGACATACTTGCATCTTTGGATGTTGATAGATGACCTTTTATGAATTTCTTTTTCAGGAAACTCTCTGGATGCAGGAAAATTAAAAGTAAAAAATGTCATTCATCATTTTCGTAAAAAAAGTATTTTAAGTTCATTTTTATTTTTATTACTGATCTCCCTAATATTTGTTCTGACTCCTTTATTCAGTTATATGCTGACAATACTGTGATTTTAACATCCAACTCTGATACAACCTTGCAACTTGAATTTTCTCTTATCTATTCTTAGTATGCTGTTTATTTTACTGGTGGTTATCCACTTAACAGATTAGATGCATTCAAATATTTGGAACTTTGGATTGATTCCGAATTTTTCTTTACATTTTAAAGCAGTTCCTTGGCTTCTGGAGTTGGCAGCAGGCGTCTTTTACTGGGGGATGGCTGTTACTGGCAGAGGCTGAAGATGAAGAACCAGAAGAGGCGATCGAAGTCTGACATTGACCTTAGCAGAATGCTCCATGTGGGAGAGTTTCCAGCACGGTCAAACTGTGGAAGTGCAGAGAGACAAAACAGTTGCGGGTTTTGTGCCTGAGACCTGCTACTCATCCTGTAGATGCATGGCTAGCCTGAGAGTGATGSACTGCTGGCCGCACCCTTCCCCTCTATAAACAACCGATGGAGCTGGCCATACTGTAGTGCTGAAGGGTTTCTTCTGTATCATTTTCTTGGACAAGAAAGAAGCGTGACAGCATCTCTGCCCCACAAGGTAGAACAGAGCAAAAGTGAGAAGAACATAAATTACTTTAATGAATATGACAGTGACAAATTACTGTATTGTTGTAGCATAAGCAATCTCATTGTGCCCGCGTCCCCTTTATTTATTGTTGTTGTTGTTATTATTATTTATTTATTTATTTACAAATTATTGAGCTGAGAACTGTATACAACAATCTCTAGTGGTTATAGGCTAGCCAGTAATGAACTGTTCCGATATGACATTTATTAAAACTCGATGATATTTCCATAAGTTTCCATTAGTTTAAAATCTCCCCACATTTCAACCATCATTTTTCAACATTCTGTAGTCTACAATTATTTTTTGTAGTTAAATACATTTTGCTTGGGGTATCAATAAATTGCTTACTATTCAGCACAATAAAAGATGACTGAACATGACCTTACTACAGAGAGTTTTATTTGCAGAAAAAGACAAAAGGAATCGCTTAATCTACAGTGTAATTATTAGCTAAAGGTATAAATAATGAAAACTTCTTTGTGTTGTGTTTATGAAACTGGAGCATATAACGCTGTCTACTGTACCATTTGCCAAATGGTGGACTAAACTACTTAGTGTCGTTTGTAAATGATGAAAGTGACCTATGAGAGATCCTCCACTATTTTTTGGATCAACCAACTGATTAATTTAGGCAATTTGATTATTACACTAATTAACTGACATTACACTGATTATTATACTTAAAAAACAAATATATTGGGCAAAAAAGTGCTTTCTAGGCTTGAAAGTGCCCTCCAGCCTTTGGAGACCAGTATAGTCAGTCCCACTTTCCCCCCACAATTACGCCCCTAGATGCAGTTCATAGCTTCATCCATTTTTGGAATGGAAATAAGCTTCATTCTCAGTTGCATGAAAAATGTCTTTTTCATTTTACTCTTTCTCCTCCTCCCATTATGGAACTGGTATTAAAAAGAATATAACTTAGCTAATAAATAGTCTCATAGGACACATGAATTGGGTTTTCAAATATAGTACAGTAGTTAACACTTCAGAAGAATGTTCAAACTTAATACCTACAGCATATGAGGCTTTCATGACAGCATGATTACAGGACATGGTACCGTATCTAACCCTTCCTGGAAATCCAATAAAACCTCTATACCAAAGTTTGGCTTACTGTATACCAAAAAGTGACTCTCACAACATGCTGTAACACAAAAGACTACATACAGTACCACTATTGTAAGTGTCCGAACATATTTCGGTTTCCCTCTTCAGTTTCTATTGTCGATATTTAATATTATCTGGGCTGTTCTGGAGCTCTAGTCCGTGATGAACGTGTTCACAAAATGACCTGAAGATGAACAGGTTTTTAAGAAAAAACAACTTCGCTGCAAACAAATCTGATCAGGGCAATTGTGTGTAATCGACAACCACATTCTAAATCTATCTGTTGTAAAAAAAAAAGAAAAAGAAAAAAGGTGGCACTCTAGCTGTCACACCCTATTAGTTGTAAAACTGAATGTAAAACTGGTGGTAGCCTGAATTGAAAGCCAGCATGCTTCTGCTACTTAAGCAAAAAACTTCTTCTGAAAGAAGTTGGTGTTGGTGTTCTTGGTGGAAGTTGTAGCTCTCAAAAAATAATGCCCATCGCGCCTGTCTACGGTTAAGCTGTTTCATATAGTGATTAGATTCTGGTGGTCGGTCCAGATGATGAACGACTCTCTGGCACCCTAGAGCCAGTGTCGCCATTCCTCCAAGGCCCACTTTATGGCCAATAGCTTGCGGTCCCTACACCGTATCGCTGCTGAGTGGGGTCAAATTTCTTGGAGATTTCTGGTCTGGACCTAGTTGGGAAAGAACAGCCCTGGCACCCACATCTGCAGTGTCCACCTCCACAAAGAATGGCTTGTCTGTATCGGGATGGACGAGGATAGGAGCGGAGGTGAAACGGTGACAAAGCTCATGGAAAGTGGCGATGGCAGCAGGGTTGAGGTTGAAGGGGTGAGAAGATTGACGAGTCAGAGCGGTTAAAGGAGCTGCAACTGTGCTGTAGTCCCGGATAAAGCGACAATAGAAGTTCGCAAACTCGATAAACTGTTGAAGTTGTTTGAGGGTCTTGGGTCGGGCCAATGACGCACAACTTCCAGCTTCTGTGGGTCCATGGCCACATCCTGGGACGAGATGACAAAACCCAGGGACATGGAAAGCGCACTTCTCCAACTTACAGTACAGTTGATGGATCTCTTGAGAACCACTCTGACGTGTTGGATGTGTTCGTCAACGGTCTGGGAGTAGATGAGGATGTCATCAAGGTAGAAAAACACACAGTGTCTTAGCATGTCTCTGAGAACATCATTAATGAATTGTTGGAATGCGGCAGGTGCGTTACAGAGTCCAAAGGGGATGAACAGGCTTTCATAGTGTCCTGTGGTGGTGATGAAGGCTGTCTTCCACTCATCGCCCTCTCTGATATTGTAGGCGCTCTGGAGGTCCAACTTAGAAAAAATGGTGGCACCAGAGTGGGCATCCAGGGCAGAGTTGGTAAGAGGCAAGGGGTGTCGGTCCTTGAGGGTGATGTCGTTGAGCCCCCGATAATCGACACATGAACGTAAGCCACCATCTTTTTTTTTCCACAAAGAAGAACCCCTTCGCCAGGTACTTTGGCAAAGGGCTCTAGAAACATACTCCTCCATCACCTGCGTCTCGGTGGAAGATAGTGGGTAGAGATGGCCGTGGGGCTGGACGGAACCCTGGCTGAAGGTCAATGACCAAGTCGTAGGGGCGATAAGGAGGTGTGGCGCGTCATTTACGAAACATTTCAGCCAGGTCCCGGTAGGCCGTCGGGATGCTGTTGGTGTCAACCTCGGGGGCCTCGGGCTCCCTAGAACGCATCCCAGCCCGGACCCATAGGCAGAGTTCGGTGCATGTCGGCCCCCACTGTAGAATTTGGTTCTGAGTCCAAGATATGAGTGGGTCATGCTGTAATAACCAAGGGTGCCTGAGGATGATGGGAGGAGATAAGATAGAGGTAATGTAGAATTGAATCGGTTCTTCGTGTTGGTTGTTGATGAGGGTGATTGGCTGGGTCTGGGAGGTGATAGGGCTGGAAGAGAGGGGCCAATCGTCAACAGATGTGATGCTTACAGGCTGGGATAATGCCTCAATCTTTAACCTCAGTTTTTTGGCGTAAGAATAGTCAATAAAGTTACCCGCGGCACCAGAATCGATGAATGCTCATAACATCAGAAGGGCGGAGGTGTGGCGGCGCAGCAGCCACTGCAAAGGGCGGTAGAGCAGCTGACCGAGAGGTCGTCTCGCAGAGGGCCGTAATCACCTGCCGTAGCAACTCCACCTCGTGGTGCAAGGTTGCAACGTCTTGGACGCTACGGCAGAGCATCACAACTTCACCGCGTAGCTGCTTGATCAGCCATAGATGAAAGCGAAGACTAGCAGTTAGCACTGTAGTGTGGATCATAAACCCAAACATGGAAGTAGCGTGAATAGGAAGGATAACCACGCAGGTTATTTTTAAAACTCATTCGCGGCGAGAGCAAGGGTTTACATAATGCAACCTGCGTTCTAATAACACAAACTCAATCAGGAAATGAACCCAAGAAGATGACTACTCACGAAAAGGTAGATGTAGCGTCGGTAGTAACATGGGCGGACTCAATGACTGAGCGATGTGCGGATCCATCTTGTTTCCTTTTATGGTTCCTGAATCACGTCTGTTAGGAGTGCGCATGACACTGCTGATGGCTAGATACAATTATTTTTGTTCTGATAGTTCCAGCATAACTGGCATACTACTTTATATCATATTTTAAATTGCTAATCAACATAACCATTCAGGCATCGTGTTATTTCTTTTATGTATCAGTGCATTTGGGAAATTTGAGTCCGACTAATTTATAAAGTTGAAAGTATTTCACAGCATTAGTTAGACTTTAGTACTAAGCACGACAGTAATTACATAAATGCCATATTATACCCAGAGCCTTTCATCAGAATTTTTATTATGTGACATATATACTTTGTGGTGCTTTGACAAGAATTTTTTATAGATTTAATAGATATTATGTAATTCATATTAGAGAAAATCCATCACTGATCATAATACAGATAAAATATTTGCCCCTTCCACAAATACAATTTCCAATTCATTATTTTTTTTTTTTGTGAATGCACCATTAGCCTTTCACAAGCAGGTTTTAATTTCTTTGCTTGCCTGGCTGCCATTCCTTTTTAACCGCACAGGTTATGGCATTTCTCCAGTTAATAAAGTCAATAACAATTCCCAAAAAGCAGACATGTGGCCATATTATTTTCCAAATCCAGCATCAATAAGCCGCAAAATTACTCCTTCGTATTATGACATATTGAGACGAATTCTGTTTTATATACAGAAATGACTTACATATTACGCTTTATAATTAACAAGTGATCATCATTGCCAACCAAAAAATATTTTTTAATTGAATTCTGAGTTGATGTTTTGTGTCTGTTTGTTTAAACCTATTTACAGTAATTGACGGCGTGGTCTTTTTTCACTGTAGGTAATGGTTTTCTATTCATACTGCCAATTAATGCTGCTGATAGTGGCAGCTCTAACTAAGGTGTTAGAGTGATACAGTCTTTCAGTCTGTCCAGTTATCACACCTATTACATTTAATTCTATGCATTTTGTGTACAAGCACAGATGAACTAGAACATATAACTTTTTTCATTGTTGAAATTATGTATTTGTGGTCAATACTAAGTTCCCCCTTACTTACTTCCACAGGATTTAAGAAAGCAAGTGTCAGCCAGGTGCTGATAATCATCATCCTTTGATTAACTGATTATCACCAGGTGTACAGGCCTCTATAAACGCAGGCGTTTTAGCAGTTTACTGTGTTAACATAATGCCAAGAGTCAAGGACATAAGAAGTGGTTTTAGAGAAGAAAGAAATTGTTGCTGCACATCAATCTAGACAAGAAAAAAAAATGTCCCTCTTTGCATATACATATCGCAAAACCTACAGTACAGGCCTCACTGAGCATGTTAAATGTTAAAGTCCATGACAGTTAAAAGATGACTGAACAAGTCCAGTTTGCCAAGACAAAGCTAATCCATTGCAGGGCACACTCACACACTCATTCAGAATGGCTGAAAAACAAAACAAAACAAGGTATTGGAAGGGCCTAGACAAAGTCTATTTGAAATGCTGTGGTGGAACCGTAAGAGAGATGTGCATAAGTGAATGCCTAAAATACTCAATGAGYTAAAGTWGTAAACAATAGTCTRATAGTCATAAATAAAACAATTCTTTTAATTATTGTTGTTAAAAGTGGATCTGCAAGCTTTAGAATCATGGGGGTGCTTAGTATTGCCCACATGTTTTATTTTTTATTTTTTTGGTAACATTTTTGTTAAATAAGTAATGTCATGATAAAAAGTTGCTTGTCTGTTGTTTCTCATCTGAGTCTTTATTTGCCTAAAACTAACACCTGCTAGGTTAACATCATGGTCATTATGTCTTTAACACAGAGCACATATAAAGTAATTAAAATAGGTGGTACAAACTTTTGAACATGATTGTATAGAAAACTGATTTTTCAGAACGTGTATCACTTTGAATGAGCACAAGTTGCGATGGCAAGAGGGACACTCTCTCTCGCTCTAGCCCTGCAGTCCTCATCCTCCATTATTTATGGTTTCCCAGGAGGCTACACTAACAGATTGCCAATAAGTTGGGTGTCAGGCTACCGCAAAAACATGTGCATAAGTCAGAATAATGGTTTGCTTATTACAAGAAGAATCTGCTTCTTATCATGTGTTCCAGTGTCCACCTGAGCAAGTAGGGTTGCTAGGGGAAAGGGGAAAACACAGGGGATTTGAATGTCACTGATTAGATTATACAGTACGTATTGTGTAAGAACAACTAGCTCTTTAATCTTTATGTTCCGTTTATGTCACAAGAGCTTATATACCTTTTTAAAGTGGAACAGTTCTAAAAATTATCTCAACATAAWCCTGTTCCCTAGCAGTCAACTGCTGTACACTATAGGAATTAATATATTATGTGCAGTGGAGAATGAAGAAGCTGAGCAACTAAATAAAATTGAACTAATTTTATTGGGTAATCTATATAAAAGTAATATTTTGTATTGATATTAATACTTATATATTTATGATATACTTTGTTATAGTAATATATACTTGTTACGTTCTAGAATATTACTACATAAATGTTACTGTTACTACCTTTCTTTTTGTTTGTGAATGAATTATGAGATTAGGCAGATGCTGTTACCTCTTACGTTATAACAGTTCTGAACAGATGCTCTCTGATAAGCTATTCTAATTTTGTCCTTTCTTGAAGTTATTAAGAAAGTACAAGAATCCAATTTCCCATGGCTGAAAAGGTAATTTGAAGTAACACCCAGTGTTTACATATAACAAATTTGGTGAATAATTTACTCTGAAAATGATAATTAATAATCTGTGTATCATTTGTCATTCATTATAAAACAAGTGAAAAAACTGTTTTAATATTCATTTCCAAAACCAAAATTGAAAAAAGAGATAATGGCTTGTTTTCCATTTTCTGATTTTGTGCTCAGGAAAAAAAAGGATAATGAGAATTCACTTTCCATTTTTGCTTTTTTTTTATTGGACACCAGTAGCATGTCCTGGAACTATTTACTTGCTTCTTTCTGTTTTGTGCTGGTTATTCATTTATTTATTTGGAATTATTGTTATTATTATTATTATTTATTTATTTTTTTACTATTACTATTTATTTATTTTTTTACTATTATTATTATTATTATTATTATTATTATTATTATTTATTTATTTATTTATTTTTTTTTTAACCTAAACAGCATGGTGTTGGTGGCACGATGGTGTAGTGCTTAAATCCACTACGCCATCGTGCTGCCATCACCACGCTCTGTAGCATATAGCACTGTTATCCTTGCAGGTTCCAGGTTCAATTCCCATCTCGGGTCTGTGTGCATTTGTATGGTGTATGCAGAGCATACCGTTGTACAGTATGTGAATGAGTTTGTTTGTGTGTACAGATGTGACCATTAAGAATGAGCGTTTCAAGAAAAGAAATCTCACGAACAGCCGCGGAAGTGCGCAGACCGTGGTGACGTTATCAGGCACATGATGTACATTACCTGTAGGGGCAGTCGTGTTTCAGTCTCAGGTATTGCGTGTCTGCTGAACCCAATAATGTGTTAATCCCTCTCAGGAGCCTACAGACAGCAAATGACAGAGCTCATAAACTTGTGAGAGCCACATTTTTAAGAACATATCTACAGCTCAAACAGAAATAAAATGATTCCGTTATTAATAGTTTTTATACATACMTGTTGGCACCCATACAGTATGTCTCTAGGAATAGGCTTTATGCCCCCCACGACCCTGTATACACCATAAAGCGGTATAGATTATGAGTGACAAAATGAGTGAGCATGGTGATGTTTGTGGTACGTAAAGCATAACATGGTACTGAAAGCAGAAAATGAGCATTATTATTATTATTATTATTATTATTATTATTTTATTATATTAAATATAATATTACATGTATGAACTGGCAAATTCTTTAAATATCTTTTTATATTCTTTCCATATCAATATGGAATCCCAATATGATCTGAAATATACAGTATATAGAGTCTTCAACACATAAGGTCACCATGAATGAGCTGTTACCATAGATAACATAAAAATGGTTAGAATTGAGTGTCTCCTAGTAAACTGAATGTGAGGGTTGTTCATTCAAGTCTAAGCATAAAACACATTAAAATTACCCATATGACATTTTTTGTCACAAATCCAAGGCAAGAGATCATTATGAATAATAGGCTCTTTTTAACTCTACTGGCTTTTAACTATACTGACAAAGGTTTTCATCTGCTAGGTGTGAACATCTGCTAGATGTTAGACGGTCACTGATGTAAATTAGCATGTATGATTTTATACCCATGAACTCAGTCTCATCTTTAAAACTATGCCCAAGAGGGAGAAATTGATTTCTCCCCTGTCAAGCTCATAAAAATCCATTTCATCTGATGCAGGCACATTTAATAGGTCAAATTGTCAAACACCTGTCCTGTGATGGGGTGAATGGAACGTATTTTATCTGCATAGGTTTATTCTTATTCTTATTATATTAGTGTTCTATACTGCTTATTCTGTACAGGGTCACGGGGGCCTGGAGACTATCCGTGGCACATGGTGGGGTACACCCTGAACATAGTACCATCACTCACAGGGCACACACACTCAACAATTAACCTAATCTGCATGTATTTGGACTCGGTGAGTTAATTATTCATATTAATTAATATAGTATATATTTAGTAATAATATTTTAATACTAAATGTATTGCTATATGTTATATATTGCTATAAATTATAATATTATGATAATGTTAGATTAATATAATATACATCATACGATTTTTCTTTTTCTGAAGTGTGTCTACATTTTTTTGGCTGACTCTCTATGTATATTCTCAGTGTAAATGGACTGAGCTCACAGTTCCTCTGATCTGAACATGGTGTTTGTCCCAAAGGGCACTGTTGTATACTTGTACTGTACTTTGTTTGAACATGGTAGTAAGAGTAGTCTGTGTTATATCCTCAAGAAAAACACCCTGTGCACAACTCGCTTATTTATAAACATGCCATAAGTGCGTTTAGGTGTTTGAATATATGACATGTCTGAGGCTAGTAGTAAGTCTTAATTATGCTGCACCAACCTGTCATTTGCATCGAAATCTGTGCTGTAGTTAAATACTGGGTGTGTTATGTTATTKTGACATTGTGGCTTTAAGCATGTTACAGGGCCACTGTGTGACTTAAGATCTTTCTGAGCTTTGCATCAGTAATGTGTCATTTGCATCAGTAAGCACGAGCCCTATTTGTACACAGGTTGTTCTTGTAATTCTGCAGGGATTTACTTAGCTTCTTATTTGTTTTGGTGGTTTTTGCACATGTGAATAATCATTCTGCTCATGGAGACAGCTGATTTCAAGGTTAAGCTTCAAGTGAAGAATAATTATTACTGGCAAGATTGTCCGTGTCGTTGCTGCAATGGCCTGTGAGTTTAAAACTCAATCAATCATAAACTATGAACATTAACACAAAATGTATGTCCATCAGCCACAGAAATTCAATATTCAAATGATGTTCACAATGATGTAGGGTCAACATTGACTCATGATACGGCCTGCTGTAGCCAAAGTTCACTGAATAGTCCGATGACTCATTGTGTGTAACCCTGGAATACCAGCAGCAGTAGTGGCAGCATTTTCTGTGGCATTCAATTTCTCAAATGGTGTCATCTCTTGAAAGAATCTAACATACACACTATTAGTGTGTTGATTTACCATGGTATGCATAATGTACTGTAAGTGTTTGATAACATTCTCCACAAGTAGGCATCAGGCGGTGTAAGATCGAATGGGACGAGTATGGGAAGGAAAAGTTCCGCCAGCTTTTTTAAACTTGGTCCCCATTCACGACTACTTCCGTACTGTATGATCGGAAATAATACTCAACTATGAATACTTTTTCCTCCATTTAGAGACCAATTTTCAACAACAACTGCACAACAAAACTTCCTTTTTACAACTCGAAAGACGCGTGTCTGGAGCTATGCCCCATTGACAAACGCAAATGCGCATTTGAGATGCGCGAGTTTCGGTAATCTACTGTACTGTATATTTTTAGTGCATACAGTAAATTTTTGCATTACTTGTGCTCTTAATGTAACAAGCCAAAAAAATATATGAAATTACACTGCTCACTCATCGTTTATATCGCTTTATCCTGTATACATAGAGGAGGGCGTGAGGACTATCCCAGGAGACTAAATATTCCTTTTTATTTATGGGCAGGTGTAGTATGTTTGATCTGCATTATTGCAAGAGGCGATGTCTTTCTGGAGGAGTATGTCTGTGAAAGTACGAGCCGCGGGTTCACGCACACCGATTAACAGCTTTATTTCAATCATAAATTCACAATCACATTAAAGCTATGATTTCCAGCCGTAGTCAAATAATGGATGAAATAATTATTCAATGCTGGACACAAACAACAAAAAACATGATTATTATTTTTATAAAAAGGCCGATGCACTTCGTGTTCATAGTTGTTAAAATCACGTGATTGCAACTCAGCGCAGCTAAATTGTTGGCTTGTGTTAACGTGTTCTTGAGAACAAAGCGCCGTCTAGTGATGGAACCAGGTAAATTAATAAATAGAGCTTGAATGAGCGTGTTTACTGAGAAACCTTGACGCACCTTCCTGGCAGGAGAAGGAGGGGGGACCACGGGGTCCAACGGGAAGCCACACGGGATCCGCACGGCATTCACACGGCCGCGGCTATTTCGTGTGGCTCCTGATGTAGGGCATGAGRAGAGGTTCACTCTGGAGGGGGTGTCAATCCATCACAGGACACACACATGCACGCGCTTAGATGCTCATTCACACACTACGGACACACTACGGTCACACTACGGACTCCATGCACACAGACTGCGACCCAGGAATTGAACCCATACCCTGGAGATGCAAGATGACCACTAAGACCACTATGACCATGCCACCTTATATAAATTAGATATCTGGTTTTCATAACAATAAAATTTTTTGTATAGTGTTTTTTATAGTACATTGCTTCTTTTGTTTGCGAGTATATTAATATGCTAAATTAGCATGTACTGTATCACTCACTTTCTCATTCATACTGTATATCATTTATCCTATAAAAAGGTCACGGGAAGCCTGGAGCCTATTCCAGGGGTCTCATGGCACGAGGTGAGGAACACCATCGAAGGGGTGCCATTTCATCGCAGGGCACACAAGTACACGGACACACACACACAGTATCACAATATGGGGGGGAATTTGTACCACCATGCCATACAGAGTACATCATATGAATTTGCAAATGCTCATAACCCATAGTAAGTAAAATGGGTTAATCAGAAATATTTCCTTATCACTATAATAACAATCTTCAGTTAAAATATTTTTTGCTTTTTTGATAAATAGATAACTGATTGAAACAAGTCAAACTCGATGCCAACAGTGTTGATGGGAACAACTCGGTCACAAACAGGTCTAGCCCTTTTCGGTAATCATTTTAAGAAGGAAGTTAACTGTTAAAAATTACTTTAGACGTTTGACCTTGCTGTGATCTTGGTCCTGTTTGGAGCAATTCTAAAAAATTTAATTGGTTCATCTTCTGGTTATAATGACAATCCTTTAGCCACTTGGTTATGGCATACTGTGCTAATAGGAATGCTTGAAGAGACAAACAACCCCAAAACATAATGACTCAACCACTCAGTCGAAGAGGCATGAAAAGTGATACACCATGTCCAATCAGCAAAGCGCATGTGATGTCTAATGAGGACATTTTTTTTCTTTTTGTGTTAGTTTTGGAGTTGATTCTGATGAATRAATTTCACTTTTCGTTTTTTGCTGTTGTATTTCTGAATTTGTTGTGGTTTATTTATTTATTCATTTATTTTGTTCTGTTTTTTACAATACGGGTTGTGACAATCGTTGACTGTTTTTTGTAGACTAGTTGCTCTGTAAGTTCCTATAAGAAATTTTCCTTATATTTATAACATACTGTATTTTAGACAGTATCCTAGTACATGTTTCATAGTACCCTGCTGCAGTACATGCTAGAAATATGTACAGTATCATATTACAATACATGTACAGTACATGTACCATGGTAGAATTATATAAGCAAATAAGTACTGTAAAAAAAAAAAAAGAATATATCTGTCAGGGATAACCYCTAGAGGGCGCCAAAGCGCCCATGGTTGTTTTGTAGTTTCTTTGTTTTTTGACTTCAGTTCGATGTGTGGAGTTTGGGAAACCGACGCGGAGAGCGGGAGGATAACCAAACGGCGTAGTGGAAGGCGGAGAAGGAGACGGGACAAGAAGGAGCAAGAGGAGCGAAAACGGCAGCGTGACTGGGATGGCTGCCGGCTGGCGATACGGCGCACGCCRTTCAAAAGTAGCACAGCTCGGGGGGACAGGTGTCCCCGCACCGACCGGAGTGCAGAGACCGGGGGGTCCAGACTCGGCGGTGACTTGGGTGAAAGGACACCCCACAGTGTGCTGCTACAGGGAACGGCGTGTGCGCGGTATGCACAGCCGGGAGCAGCCTCCCAGCTAGACTGGAGCAGCGTTGGGCGGAGCGCCGAAAGGGATAAAGGGCGCATCCGTAACCTGCAGGAGCAGGTAGCTGACCTCCAGGAACTGCTGTTGCAGCTGCGCCTCGAGGAAGGTCCAGACCTGCCAGCTCCTTTCCCGCGTTACAGCGACGACGAAGACGGTGAGCTA
>QMIH01002622.1:13122-28530 GCA_003987875.1 Clarias batrachus | reverse complement strand
CCTCCGCCGCCGCCGTCATGCGCCGCCGAGGACAGCGAGCTTCCTCTTCCTCCGCCGCCGCCGTCATGCGCCGCCGAGGACGTCGAGCTTCCTCTTCCTCCGCCGCCGCCGTCATGCGCCACCGAGGACAGCGAGCGTCCGCTTCCTACTTCGCCGCCGTCACGTACTGCTGAGGACAACGCGCTTCCTCTGCCTTCGCCGCCCTGCAAAGAAGACGGCGCACTTTCCTTGTCTCCGCCACCCAGCCAGCCGGACATCACAGCCAGCCTCTGGGTGAGAGGGGCAGACATTGGACCCTGGGGGGGATGCCCTGGACCTCCTGTGGCGCCCCGGAGTTGCGCCCTTTGAGGGGGGGTTATGTCAGGGATAACCCCTAGAGGGCGCCAAAGCGCCCGTGGTTGTTTTGTAGTTTTTGTTTTTTGACTTCAGTTCCCATGGGGCAACTCGGTCAGGTGACCAGGCAGGYGCTCACCTGAACCGAGTTGRTGATTARTKTCATTATAARTAGTTTGGTGTCTTTCAGTTCCTGGTCTTGCGTCTGTTGATTTATAGTAGTAAATGTCTGTATGTTTAGTAGCGGCTGTCTTGTTTTGTTTCTTAGTGTTTTACTTTCAGTTTCCTTTTATTAAGTATATATGTTTGACGGTTTCCCTGACTTTTATGTTAATAAACTTCGTTTCCTGAAAAACCTGGAGCCTCTGCAGTTATGCCTCGAACCCCAAACCGTGACAATATCATGGCACAGGTACAGTACCACTGCCTCACAATACTGTGGTCCCTATACCACTGTAAAATATTTTATGGGTTTCCACAATATATATTTTTTTAGTTATGTATCAACCAACCTGCAGGGTTCTGAAATCATGTTTCACCTCTGCCCTGTGTGTATGGAGATGCATGATCTCCCCATGCTGCAGGGATTTCCTCTTGGTAATTTGTTTTCCCCACAGTCCAAAGGCTTGCGTTGTAAGATGATAGCTGTTTCTCAGTTGCCCTTGGTGAATGAATGGGTTTTTGGATTAATAGAGATTGAAGTCCTCAGCAATGTAACGTTCCCTAAAGCAATGATTGCTGGAATGAAATCATAGGTCATTTTGACTGACCACTGCTTAGTCATGTTGACGGATGAATGGATAGATCAGCCATTTTACTTATGACATTTACTTATGCTAAGCTTATCACTATTTACTGTAGCTCAAAGGGCATACATTACAGGATCTAAATAATAAGATGGAAATGAAAATGACACAATTTGTAAATATTGTACAATGATTCTAATTTGGTTTACTGTCAATGAAGGTGTTTACAGGAAGTACTGTATTTTCTGAAATCATTGCAGTCTAAAGGGGTTGAGCAGGTGAACATCACAGCAAATTCATCAGCATGCATATTCACAATGTTTAAACAGTGGGTTAGTAATTAAACCTAATTACCTAGAATAAATTTAAAGCAAAAATATATCTGTAATACAGTTTGTCCARTTTATTGCATTGTTCACTTTAGAAACAAGTGTCCAACGATTTAGATAGACAGTTTCTCTGATGTTTATATAGCAGCTCAGGGTCATTTATTTTCTTTTGATTGTGTAAAGCTGCTTTGTGACAATGGCAATTGTTAAACGCACTATACATATAAAATTGAATTGAATTTATTTGAATGATTATTTTACAAGTTAACTAAGGAGACAAGTTATGGAGTTATTGTTGTATATTGAATTATTAGATTAAAAATTATTGTCTMAAAATATTTGAATAAATGGCAGGTTTTACAGTAGGACCAGTGTTTCCATGCACTTCCATGCCACTTAATTAGGTACACCTCTTCAACTGCTCTTAATTTATTTATTAATTTTGGCTACATGCTGTACTTGTTCATACAAATTAGAAGCTATCCCACAGATAGAGAGACAAATATACATGACTTACAGGAGAAGAGGTATGATGTTATGAACATACTGTAGTTGGATAGCTTATTACTTACAGTACAGTACTATGCAAAGGTCTTGAGCTACTCATCATTTCTTCTTATTAAATTAAATACAATCATGTAGATTAAATTAAACAAATGGGAGCAAATGTTTTATTTGCTGCAAATTGCCTAAAGATACAATTTAGCAGCAACCATTTCCCATTTTGTCTGTTTCAAACTCTCAGTATTCAGCATCACCAGTGTACTAATCACCGGCCTGATCATCTGTCATCATCTGCACCTGTTTTTTACTGGTTCAAGTTGGATTTTTTTTTTTGTTTGTTTGTTTGAATAACTCATAACAAACTAAAACATTCCCATAAAATTGGTCAGGTACAGAGACTGGACTAAACATGAGACTTGCCATAAATGAAAGGCAAAAAATTCCTTCAGGAAGCCTGGACAACTATTTCTCAAGAATACTAGATGTATAATCTCCTGAAATATGAATTTAAGACCTATCATTCCTCCACGCGTTACCCAACTCATTCATGTAAATGCGCTCATAAATCATGCAATTTCACCTCGTTATAATTGTTCCACTGGGACTGTACAGTAGTCTTACATAAATTTATTTTGCACAGATTTAATGGATGTATTATGCAAACATATGAAGATAAAGCTTTTGATATGCAAACAGATGGAGATAAATCTTGGTATTGCACTTTTAAAATAAACATGAGATCGTTGCAAATCAGGTAAATGGATTAGGGTTATATTTGTGCAGCACATCTAAAAAAGATTAAAACGTTTGAGCTTTAATCTACTTTTTGATCTACCATCAGCGCATGTGTCACAATTCATGAACATGTTTTGGCAACTTTTTTTTCTGTCATAGCCAGCTTAAATAAATCAGTCAGAAGGATCTTAATGCTGACTGATTAAACATCTCCAAATCTCAAAGAAGTGATAGTTGTATMTACAGATACGGCATGGAAAATTTCTTTGGCAGTCAGTTGAAAGAACTCCTGGCCCTAGTGTTCTGTCAGAGATATGGTGTGGGGGTGAAATCTATTTTAAATTCACATCACTTGATATTTGACAGATTTGCAAGGCATTTTGCAGCACAAAAAGCTGCATAGCAATTACTAGATCATAAAGTATAGTTGAAATTTCAGATTTTCTTTTCGTCATCCATCAGGAAGGAGAACATTTGTGCTTTTATATGAAGCCATTTCAGTGGACCACTTAAAAAGGGATGAGGTCACTCAAGTGTCTCCTTTTACTTAGCAGTTTTTGAATCATATTCATATAGTATAATATGGTGTATGATTTTCCAATTTCATCGCTTTTTCATCAGTTTTTTTTTTGCATTATTTTTTCTGGATATTGTAAATGTCCTTTTCATTTTCTCTGCTGCTCTGTTGTGGTTGACATTAGGTTTATGAGAGAAAGGTGAACATGAAATGCCTTCATAGTCAAATTAAACCCCTTTTGCATAATAATGTAATCACACTATCTTACAACCCTTACATAACAACCACCTAAAGCCAAACCTTAGCATTATATACTCTGTTGTATTTTGTACACTGCCATTCCAGAGTTTTTAAATAGCTAGACAGAGTTTCTTATGTTTTATTGAACCATTACTACAGCCACAGGCTAATCAAATTCATACAGAATAGCAATTAATTAAGAAAACCTATTAACTGGTCGTTCTCTGATTCTAATGAGACTCTAAATGAGAGCTTTATTTAAGGCTGACACACATGAAGGGTAAATCCATTAAGTCTAGGGATTAAAAAAAAATCAGACAGTGCTAGGATTAACTGTAAAACATAATTCTGTGGTGTGCTACAGGTGAGCCTGATAAAGATTTGGAGGGCTTTCCCAAATAGATCAGACCTATTTTTTATTTGTGTATATAAAGGATATATATATATATATATAATTCTTGTGTTTTACATTACAGCAAATCTGTACAAATAGTGGGTTTTAGTTCTTATAAGGCTAGCAACGATAATGTGGGCAAGCCAAATCAAATTTAGTAGGCGCCATGAGGTTCCACAGACAAGAAATGCACTCACAATATCTAGTAGAAAATAAAAATTTAAAATAAAAATTACAAAATGCATATGGTACTGTATATATGCACAAGAGGAAGGAAGATAAAAAAGGAAGTAATGTGCCTTTCTCCCTATTGTTGTGGACGTTGAGATATAGGAAATCACTACTTTCACTATTTCGCTAGTGGTTATCACTGTCGCCTTGCACCTCCAGAGTTGCATGTTCTCCCTGTGCTTGGTGGGTAATCTGGTTTCCTCTCACAGTCCAAAGACATGCAGATTAGGCTAATTGGTGTCCCCAAAATGCCTGTAGTGTGTGAATGAGTGTGTGTGTGTGCAATGTGTGTGCCCTTCATTGGTTTGGTGCCCTGTCCATTGTGTGCCCCGCCTTGTGCACTGGGTTAGGCCCCAGGCCTCCTGTGACCCCGTATTACAGAATTACATGTTGCAGACGATGAGAGAGTGAGTAAACCTGTATTACAGGCAATTCTGGGTCAAATATGATTTTGTGTTTATAAACATACGGTTTAGTCATAGCAGTTGGTTGGCACTGGGCCAAAACTCATTCAGAAATACACTGAGGAAAAAATAGCCCCACTTTAAAAACGAGTGGCTCTAATTAAAGTGCTTAATGTTTGTACCAATAGCACTCAAGCTAAGTAGATGAGAGAGTCCTGTTTGTAATAAAATGATCAAAGGCATTCATAATAGGCTGATCATTGTTCTCTAATCTTACTTAAAGTGAGATTAGAGAAAGATTACCCCATTTCATACCATAATGGGAATACAGTAGGTTTATGTAAAAATTACAAGAGTCTATTGTGTGATGAATTCTAAACAGCTTTTGCCTGTAGATGCAGCGGTTCAGTGGTTAGGATTTGCTCCTAATAACTGTAGAATTATGAGATCAAACCATACGACTGGCTGTGAGGTATTGACATTGCACCTGCCCATCAAATGCTAAGCTGTGCCACTTGAGAGGATAAATGCCATCTTCTACAGTATCTGTGTTTGGAAAGTCCATCCACCATAATGCTTATCTGGTGTAGGGTCATGGGAGTCTGAAATCATCGGGAACTTTTGATGGGGGCGCAATGTGGTGAACACCCTGGACGTGGTGCCAACCCACTGCAGGTCAAATGCAGAAACGCAATCATACGTCACATGCACTGTTTGCAATTTGGAGATACCAATGAGTCTGTAATGCATTTTTTTGGAGAGAAAAAAGGACACAAGGACATCATGTAAACTCCGTCTACTGTACACAGACCAGAGGAAAGATTTAAATCTCCATCACTGTAGGTGTGAGATGAACATTCTGCCAACAGTATGAGGCATGTGTAGCCATTGTGTTGTGGCATTTAAGACATTTATTTTAATTTTTTTGTCTTAATATTATATTTCATTGTATAATATTGAAACATATTCCATGGATAACAGAGATTTACAAGACTGAGAGAGGGATTACAATAAAAAATAGAACTAAAATAAAAATTATCTAGCATTTAACCCATTAATAATTAGCAGGTTTCTACTACAAGTCAAAAGGCTTTTTTTTCTACAGTACCACAAGTTTTAACTTTCTTCCATAGTCTAATGCCATCTTAAAATGGAGAACTTAGAAAGGACAGTGGGTGGATTCGTCTTCGACTCCTGTGCAAGCTTAGCCCTTGCCAATTTTTTCAAACATTACTGTCATGTACAGTGCATGGGTTTTGGATTTTCTGTTCCTTGCTCTGACCTAGTGCAGTTATTCATCAAGGTATTCATTTTCCACCCACTATACTTTAGTTTTTCTTAGATTTCAAGTCTAGGAAAGTCCATCAAGCCTATCAACCTACCTGAGCTTCTGACCCAGAAAGATTGATTAGCTTTAAACTAATATAAAAACATTGCACATATTGCCAATGCCTTTGGCTGTGCAGTGCTACAGAAAGCTTTTTGACAACAGAAAATAGTCTTCCCTGAGTCTGTGGCCGGGAGCCAAGGGAGTAAAATTGCCCATGTCTGGGTAAGAGCAATCAGGGAAAAATTCACAAAAAACAAAGAAAGAAAGAGTGATTCATGTTGATGAGACCTGAAAGAAAAGAAGAATATTAGAAATAATCAGTGTTTGGAAAAGAGGTGTGTCACAGGACATTTTGACCAAAGTTTAGCTGCTCCCATGGATATTTTTGTTTGTTACAGTCTGTATATATATATATATATATATTTAAAAAATCTAATGAAACCAGTGTGACCTTAACCAGAATAAAGCAGAATTAACACTATGGAGGCAGCATGGTGAGATAGTGGTTAGGACTGTCGCCTTGCTTCTCCAGAGTCCGGGTTCAATTCCCGGCCAGAGTCGATTCCTGTCTCTGTTTGCATGTTTTCCCCCTGTTCGGTGGGTTTTCTTAGGGTGTTTCAGTTTCCTCCCACAGTCCAAAAACCTGCATAGTAGGCTAATTGGTGTTCCCAAATTGGCCATAGTGTTAGAGTGAGTGTATATGTGTGTGTGCCCTGTGATGGATTGGCACCTTGTCCAGAGTGTACCCCGCCTCATGCCCTAAGCCTAAGATAGGACCCAGTGAGATTAACACTACTGGACATGTTAAGCAGCATGACCTGCTTGATGTTTTTTATGTGATATTATGCTCCCAAACATATAAGAGTATACAGTAAAACATGCAGTCTATTGTTTTTTTCTTTTCTTTTCTTTTTTTTGTAATGCAGGAGCCGTTAAACACTTCTAGCTTGTATGCTCACCAATACAATATTGCTTACCCATGCTTAGCAAAATAATTAACTGGATTATAAATATAATGATTCATGCTTAAAATAAGTTAAAGATATTTTGAAGGATGCTTCACTTACACACATAAGTGAAACAAAACTGAAAACAAGCATTGTGCACTTCTAATGCAGCTGGTGTGTCAAAATTTTTCTTTCATTTTCTTTTTGTTTTCATCTGCATCAACAACAACAGCATAAAGCATCTGGTATAAATGGTCTAAGCAGAGGACAACATAACAATATCTCAGGAAAATATTCAGTCCCTATGGTAGCTGCACTGCAAAAATAATGAAGATTTTTGCTGTTTTATATTATTTTATACTATTATGTTTCATGCATGGGCAGCTTAGTATTTTGTTCACTGCAATATTACCTTCTGGTTTGTTAAAATTGGTTATGCTGTACACACACTAACATGCACATACAGTAGGTAGTACCAGCACTTATTTTCCACTCCAAACACTGGAAATAATAGATGCTTTTTTTGTAGCGAACAAAATCTACAGGATGTCAAATCTGCCTATGCCATGATTTACCTTTTTCATTTAAGGTTTATGGTTGAAAAAATATTCAGGAACAAGGATGCACTACATAAAGCCTATTGGCAGATAAGACCCTCTAGTAAACTGCTTGCAGTACATCTCTAAAATGGCGATATGAAACTGTCCCTGAAACTGAGCAGAGGTGATGGATGTGGGCATTATATAGCTCTTTGTGTGATGTCTTTTTATGAACCTTGCCTGTTTAAATTTATTTCAGAAAGGTGTATCTGACGTGCTGTAAAAGGTAATATTTAATATTATTATGGAAATCACAGCTGTAATATCTGACATCAGGGATAGAGCTTTTTATTTATTTATTTATTTATTTATTTATTTTTATGAACAGCCAAGACAAGGGGGCATACATGGTTAGAATTGTTACTCTTTAAAGCTGGATGCAATATTCAAGCACTATTACATTTTTTCATAGTAATTTATAAAACCATGCTTCATTCAGTAGGAAACTAATTATATTTGTTAATAATGAATTGTGTCTTGGTTAGATGTTTTGCTCAGAATTACAGGGTGAACATGAAGTCTTTCCTTGATKTCAGACATACTGTGCATGACAAAAAAAAAATGTGTGGTGTAGAATATGGTTTATTGCAAATAATATGTAACATACATAATGTATGTATACAAATCTATTCATCTGTCTATTTAATGGCATTCATGTTTCTATCTAGCMTAACTTTTAAAATATAATTATACATTTTCAGGGAGGTACTTTATGTTTTACCCTGTATAATAAAAATATTGTAAACAATATGGTAAAAATACACAGTGTGGCCCCAAAGTCTMAATAAATAAAAATTAAACCCTCAAAGCCTCTGACTTGTGTATAAACTGTACATACAGTAAGAACATTACACCCATCCATCTAGGAACCTCTGTCGTCCAACTAGGGACTGAGGAGGCCAGTGGTGACCATTGTATTTATTCCCATTTGTATGACCATGGGAGGACCTTCAGTCAACTTTCACCCGCTCAAACATTGAATTTAATCAGAACTGATGTTACACGGACAGATAATTTTAATCTTCAGTGTAACAATTGTTCTGGGTCGTTTTCAATAATCTACTGAGTTAAGATTACTCCAAAGAACAAAGCAGAGTGATGTCAGGTCTGGTTTTGTTTCACCTTCTATTCTTATACACTGAAGGGTCTATTCCAGTGACTCTCCAGCAGGCTACTTTGTTATTTTATGAAGGCTGAAATCTATTTAKTTTCCCACATTTCTCTCACTGATGTTATCTGACTTAAAAACGTTCTGTGAAATCTGTTGTTTAGGTGCTTGTAATATGTTCGAGTGTATATGAGACTGCACTTAGAAATCCTTAAGCAGCTCCTTATGTCAAAATACCTTTCCCCTAATGTGGCAATTTTAACACAATCAGTATTTTAATCCTTCTTTCTTCTATAATGTTCTAAAATGTCAGTTTGACTCTTTCAGCTATTGACTCACTCTGAATGGTGTTTTTGGTTATATTTTAAACACATTATGTGTAGTTTTATTATTCCGTGTACATGCTTATTAATAAGTTTAATTGATTGAAAAATAATTATTGCGACGTCATTGTGAATAACAGACAGTTTTCAGTGACTGGTTACCCAGGCGGCTTGGCTTATTGATTAGCTGTGTCCTGCTGCACACATAGCCATACAGTAGATTTTTTGTCTTTAAGAAGTGTACATATTTCAAATGGAGCACAAGCTTGGTTTGTACCTTTATTTCTCTTGTTGTTAGATGTAGAATAATTCTTTTTACCTGACCAGTAACACACTACGCCTCTCAGTTCAGTTGAATAGAAATAGATTTCACATTTCAAGTTAATTGTCTTATCAGCAGTGTTTTGAAAAAAAAAAAAAAAAAGCTACGTTTTTTGACCCAGCAAGAAACCTGACAGGTCCATTAAGTGGTGTGTGATGCAGTCTTTGTTAGGAGCGCTCTGATATGCCTAGCTGCCAGCAAAACTGCAGCTAGCCATTAGCTCTGACCTTTGCCTCTGGAGATGTAACTAATACAGCCTCCTGCCAAGACACAACCAACCACGCTGTTGATATTTAATTTCTGCCAAACAGGAAGATTACTCAATGATATATTTTTTTTACTGTTAAAGTGGTGAATACAATGGTCAGATGAAAAACAGTGAAAGATTCTCACACACATGTGCTCTTTGTCTGTAGGGACAGAAAATTAACTCTTTGGAAAGTCAGCTAGAATTGGTAGTTACTAGTTGGCTTAATATTAAATAAACTGCTAGTAAACCAAGCTACAGGTTTTTATTACACAATATAATAATTTCCCAGACATTATCTCATTTGCTAGCAATTAGGTCAGTTAAACAAAAGCCTAAGATTAGTCAACTTCACTACTGATTTACCCAATAAATTGTAACCTAATGTTAGCTAACGTGACATCAGACTATATCAGATGGGTCAATATCACAATGAAGTGTCTTTTATGTCCTCATCAGAATCACCCAGTTATTATAAACATATTGCAAAATAATGACATTCTGAAATTTGTTATAAATGACCAAACATTTAGATACACATAAAATGTGTTTCTCATTTTATACCATTTTCCTTGATTAGAGATATATGTTTTTGTTATATGTCCCTGAAATTGAAATTGCTGTTTTTGAAATTGAAATTGACTGAAATTGCTGTCACCCAACCCCTTTGAGAAACTGGCTGACCATGGGTTTTTCTTTCTTTAATGGAGGTTGAACACCATATATTTCCATTTTTTTAATATTGCGTTTATTATGTGTCAGTGAAATATTAAGAAATATAGAAACTTTCAGAAATTCAATAGTGAATCACTTTGCAAACTCAAGGTCCACCATTTGCTCATTAAATGCTAACCTATGCAAAAAAGTCCTCCCTGGCATTGTCCACCCTGTCATCAATCCTTTGATTGTGTGAGTGGGCATATGCATAGTGTCGGCAACATTCTGGATTAATTTTATTATTATCACCAGACTTTCCCCAAAAGCTAAATACATTTTTGAGAATATAATCTCTATGTGATAAAAATGTATTTACTCTACTTTGAATTTGCTGATGACAGGATGGACATATTTTGGTATTTGTTCGCACAGTATAGTCAGTTTGCAGTTAATTTACAAAACGTGCTGGAGCTTGACCAACATGTATTTCAGTTTAAGATCTACTTAATAAAGCTAACATTAAGTTAAGTAGAATTTTTTATTTTTTAAATTTTTCTTCAAATTATCAAGTCTCAAAGGCACGTTATAGTGACATTGACTCACCTACCATCAATAGCACAATATGACAGAGTATCAAATTCAAATTAATTAATTCTTGATTTTGTTGTGGCAGAAAAAATATGTCAGAACTTGGAATGGATTAAATTGAATATTTATTTTTAATTATCAAACATTTGGTCGTTTTGATGCTTATGGTTGACATTCGTAAATGTTGCAGTTAACTATTTTATTTATAATTTTATTTACAATGTATTTTTTATTCATAATTACTACTTTTAATTTAATTAATTGAAGTGTATGAAAAGGACACAGTGTTCTCATATGCAATATTCCCATAATCAATAATAGGTAATAAAAAAAAATAATTTACTAACTTTTGAAGACTAGAATAATTTATTTACCAATATAATGCAGTGGGTATAGAAAAGAATACCTTTAAAATAATCACGTTTGGTTGTTTTACAGCCTGAAATGAAGACAAGACAGTTTTTGTTTTATCTAGCTTTGTGCAACTTTTACTTAATTACAGACTTCCATACAGTATGTGTTATTTCATAGTTACCCCAAAAAAATTAGTATTGTTCTAGAATGTTTAAAATAAACTACAAAACAAAAAAACATTGAATTAGGAGTGCCTCCAAACCTTTCGCTGGTACTATAAGAGCAATGTGTTTGAACAATGGATTGCACATTAGTGGAACATGTTCTCTTTTGTTGTGTAAGGAGATACACATCTAAAAGTAAACTTGAGCGTTGTAAAAAAAAAAACTGGTATGTACAACAGCTGACAACATATCTCAACAGAGTACTTGAGGTCATATTAATAAGCATAGCTTCATCATTAATTAGCTGCATCATTCATTCATCTTCAGTAATGACTGTGTTCTGGTGAAGGTTAAGGTAGCTTATATTAAAGAAGGTTAAGAAGATGGAAATCCACCCATGATGTAATGCCAGTCCATCTTAGGGMACATTTTCCTCAACTTAACATGGCCAGTCGATCTGGGAGGAAACCTGATAACTAATTCATACAGTAGAATCACATACATTTTTAGGAAATACATTTCTGTTCCTGTAATTCCATATGGCTATCCTTTAAAAGACTTTGGATGTGTGTGTTGCGCTTTTATAATTGAATTACACAGTCTTTTTACTATAAATTATAAATTATATCTGGTTGAAAGTACCTGTGTAATGACATATTTAATAAATATGTTGAGCAATATATTTGTGAACTAACTTAGAAACACCTTGCAAATAACTTATTTCTCTGCTACTATTTAATTTAATTTAATTTCCAGCTGGTGGAGTGACTCCGAGAAGCAAGCAATCATTTATTTTCCCTAAGAACGATTTGCCATTATCACTCTACCATTGTAATGATTTCCCTTAGAACTGTATCTTTTTTGAAAAATAGATTTAATGGTATACACAGATGCATCGTCGCAGTCTATATATCTCTAATTTCTTTACACACTATGGTCTTGTCTAAATAACTGAATAATTGATGTGTCTTTGCAGTCATTTTGATAGATAGMAACAACATGGTCATAATTTTTCTTCCTTCATGCCCTTTAAACTTATTTCAAGGTCAAAAGAACCTGCTAATATATGAAGACACATTATTTCATMAGAACAAAGCTGTGAAGACCTTAGTAACCATCTATGACACATCAGTACTTGCTGGATGTACCAGGTAGCCATTTTTTTAGAGACCCAAATATTGTAACAGATAAGTCTTTAGTCATCACTTAAAAATTGCCAGTGACTCAGCTGTATGGACAAATTGCATCAGGACAGTCATTTGCCATAAAACCTGTGGCATGCCTAAAAATGATCATTGATCATTGCCTAAAAATGATTTTTTCTTGTAGTGACCTTCAATAGGAACAGTCAAGAGAATGACCCTTTATCTACCGGCACTAATATAAAAAAATTATATATTCTTTTATCATATTTTCAACATCAATAAATGTCATCATCACACACATTACCTTGAATTAAATGAACAGATRCATCAAAAGCCTTCTTTTTCCTCATCAATAAAAATGGCAGATGAGACAACTGACATATCAATCTAGAATGACTGACAGTTGCGTAGGTGTTTTGAACTCACTTGAAAGATCTGCTGATCTTGCACACTCAGTCATACATAGAAGTTGAAAACTGCTGGGAATGGGGCGTCAAGGTGAAAAAGTTGAATACATACACTATCATACTTACAGACACTTAGACTTACAGACTACATTTTATGTGAAAAATAAATGTAAAACCATAAATCGTCCTACAGTATTTGCACAATTCTTAGAATATGTCTGACTTTTAATTGCACTGATAACTGCTTTAAAAGTCCAAGGCTCCTCTTTTAGAAATGATGGCAGTGCCAGTAGCGTTAATACTGTAARAGGTGTTAAGGCTTAGACATGGGTTGCCAGAGGGGAAATAAGAAGCCCATATCCACACCACTTAATTGCATTTGTTTCAACTGTAATGGTTCTATTCACACTGCAATGCAATTTTGACCTGGTGACCAATGACTCATCGTACATTTTCTGGTGTTTTCCAATAATAATCGGAGCACAGTAGTTATTGCCACCCCTGGAGCATGCATTTTAGAAACCAGATGTTGATAAGCTTGGCTAGACAGAAGTCAGTTTTACAGTGACCTGTTGCTAATCATTTTCTGCACATTCATAGTTATTATGGCTGTGGAAATGACAATCTACTTATTGACAATGGAATGACCACTACTTACAGATTTATTATTATTGTTATTATTGTTGTTGTTATTGTTATTATTGGTGTTGGTGGCGGTGTTGGTGTTGTTGTTGTTGTTGTAATTGCAATCTACACAGAGGCTTGTACACATGAGCTCTCCACATTATCAATAAACTGGTTTAAAAAATACTTAACTAACAAAAAGAATAATAATTATTCATATGGTGAAGTTTTCTGCAAAACAATATCTACGTATATAATACTTATAGGAAGTGTTCCTCATGTTAGCACATTCGTTGTCCACCAGGTGAGTCTTCAGGACAGCGTTCAGACTTATAGCTTTCTGTTTCCTAATAACTTGACAAGCTGTGCTTTTGTCTTAATATTGAGACAGAGCTGGTAAGGGAACATCTGTTGCTATAATGAAAGGTCCTATAATGTAAATATAAACAGAACAAATATGTTTATTAATACCATTAGATATCAAGGGTTATTGGTTATGTTATTTGTTAATACAGTATATTACAAAGTGTAATCATTGGAAAATGAATTTGTGAAATACAAATAAAAAATGCTCTTGAACACTTTAGAACATGATGTTTTTCAAAAATAATTAATAACCACTTCACCTCCGCCATTGAATATTTTCTTCCTCATGTTTTAATTCCTTAAATGACCCGTATTTTACTACTATTTCTTTAACAGGTTAACATGGGTCTTAGAGCTCCCCCAAAGTCTGCATGTTAATACTCCAGCTGAAATACCCCTCAGATAATGCATTTTTACCTTATCTAAAACTATACTATAAAACATATATAAAATAGAAGTTTCTGCTTATCTACTGTACACCCTTCCTGTGAATGCCAAAGCTGAGAAATCTAAGAGAATCTATCTTCTTACATGAGGTCATGACAGGGAGAAAATGTAACTAGCTTGTTTAACTTCCTGCCAGTAGAAAAGGCCAAATTGAAGGGAATTATGTCTCATGTTTTTTGTATGTACATGCACAATAGAGGTTTATCTGAATGGCTAAAAATGACTAAAAAGTTAATTTTGTAAAATGCATTCAATTAAAAGGTACATTAAAAAAGAGAGAAAAAACAGCACTTGGAGGAAAAGTGAAACGAAGAGAGTTTTAAAGTATGAAAAATGCATTGTGTGAAGTGGATTTTAGATAAAGCATTAATAGACACACTTAGGGAGGACGTTTGAGACCTGTGTCAACTTGTTAAAGAAATAATCAAATATGGTACCATTAAATGAAACTTAACTTAAGCTTTGTTTAACATTATCTCATAATGAACACTGATTAAGGTGCTGAAAATTTTGTCGAGGTTTTTAGTCATGATTCATCGTGACTACTGCATTTTTTTTTTGTCTTCGTCCATACTGCTTTATTTGTTCACCTCTCTCCTATACACATATACTCTAAAAACCTGTTGTATTATACATCTGTTAAAATCTCCTGCTTGGGAGCCTTAGGGGGCCTTTTCCCATCTTAACTTTTTAAATTCCACCTTACCTGTTCCTCTGTATGAACTCTCATGAACTTTCTCTTTAGACTGTCTATACTGAGAGAAAGGTCTCTTAGTGTTTAAGCGCCTAAACCTCTCTAATGCACTACATCAGTCTCTCTGGGACTACTCTTCTGTCTCTTCTTTTAAAGACATTTCTGTTCTTTGACCTAGTGAACCTAAATAGCAAAGGATGAATATACAAAAATGAGAAGTTTTGACTTGTGGGTCATTTACATTTGAGAATTTAATAGATTTTTGCACTCAGATGCCACTTCTGTCATTCTGTCATTATAATAGTTCATACATCCTGATACAAGACCTCATAACTCTACCAACCTTTAGTCAATTAACTAAGCTGGCAGGGGGTTAATTTAAGGGCAGGCAATGAACCTGTAACCTATGTACTTTACCCTGATGATGCACACACATCTTTAAACTGCTGCTAGGAACTGCTAGGGTGTAACGATAGATATGTTTGATGGATATATTATAAATAATTTTTCTTACTAGACAAAAAAAAAAACTGGAACAAGAAAGTGAAGATTGTACATGTTACTAGTGGACACCGGTCCTGTGCAAAGTATAAAAATGGCTAACTTTTTGTTACGTGGTGCGGTATGGAGAGCCGCACCACGCGATGTTTTTT
>QMIH01002622.1:0-12876 GCA_003987875.1 Clarias batrachus | reverse complement strand
AACACCGTACTGAGCGCGCACGCTGTATTTCTGCGTGCCGCTCTCCCGCTCTCYCTCTCACACTCGCCTTCACCGGCGTCTTCAATAGCCAGAGGCTGGGGCTTTGCCTCTGTCTCTAAACAGCTGTCTGTCTTATTATTTTATTTTATTTTAATTTCTTTCTGTCTTTCTTTGTCTTTGGCCCTGATACCTTCACCGGTGCTACCTAAATGATCGCACGAAGTGCGCCGGTATCAGGACSCTTAAATAAACACGCCGTCAGGTGC
Organism: Clarias batrachus; assembly: GCA_003987875.1. Lineage (NCBI taxonomy): Eukaryota > Metazoa > Chordata > Actinopteri > Siluriformes > Clariidae > Clarias > Clarias batrachus. Next base: position 12,610 of record QMIH01002622.1, on the reverse strand, counting down.
GGCTCGTTCCGGCTGATTGCCTGACGGCGGCGTTGCCTAGCAACCACATGTATAAATGGCCGTGCTTTTGCCTGTTCAGAACTCCGCGTGGTAACAACTTGCCGATCTGCCTGTTCTGAACAGTTTAAGCACGGCTCTGCCTCTCGCGCGACCCGCGTCGTTACACTTTTATGAATCAATTGATCATTTAATCGAGGGTGGAACTGGTAGCACTCTTTGTATCTGACCGGTTAAGGATTAGTAAAAAGTCATTGCTTTCATCACTTTGTGTGRATGGAAATGCTTTTAATTCACGATGAAACATAGCTGTGTTTTATAGTGTTATGTTTTTACTACAACATTGACGGTTCAACAATATCATTCCAGATTTTGACAAACCAGTTCAAGTAATTTCAAATCTCCTCTCCAGCTGTTTTTTTTTTGGCCAGTCAGTGTATATCTCAAATGTCATAAACCAAATTTGGAAAGCTATAAGTTTGCATTGTGCATAAAATCACTTAAAAAGGACATTTCTTTTAAAACACAAACTTTAGCTAATGCTTGTGAAGGATTTTATACCACTCGAGAATTTTCAAAAGCTTTACACCTGAATAGCTCAACCATTCTTTAGAATGGATTACTAATTAATGCACAACTTAAAATGCATTTCTCGCACTTCCTTCCGTCAGTTCTAATCAGTAATAAGGTATTCTTTCACTTACATGTGGAGTTTCCATCTGATCTCTCAGCAGGCCTTTTAGTGTGAATGAAATAGTAATAAATCATCAGAATGAGTAATATCAAAAGTAAATCTCTGAAGAAAGCTACAGTATAATGAGAGAACTCTTATTAGATTAGCATTAATGGCCTGGTTTTGTTTGAAGGGGCCAATGCATTTGCGATTGATTCTTTTCAGAAGGACTGCAAAAAGAGATGAAGGGAATGACAAAGATGGATTTGTATTTTGTGTCACAACAAAGAGRAATGAGACATTTCTTGAGGACATCCGATGTCATTAAGGAACATTTGCATCTGGTCCATATTCAACAGTTGGTATTTATGTTTCTTAAAATTGTGCTTAGATGTACAGTACAGGAAGAAAGATGTTTGTATAGGATCTAAAATAATTTTCTGTATTCTCCAGAGAACATGATCTTATTAAAGAACATAGTGTCTCAGCATGTAACACTGGGACACTCTGGAACTAGGGCACAAAGTAGGAGATTATGGCCTACACATCAAAATAAAGTGTAAACCAGAAACAACAATAGAAATAAAATAAAATAAAAAAGTATTTATATATAACTGGTTTTGCTGCACATCTTTTTGCATTTGTTAAATTTAAGTTATACATTTAGAAATATTCTATTGTTATATTTGTTATAGATTTTTAAATATTACTTATACAATATATCTAGGGCATGCGAAAGGCCATGCGAAAGGGGTGGCTTTGATTCCCAGCCAGCGCCCAAAAACCCAGCCACTGGATGGGGTTCCGGTCCCAAGCCTGGATAAAATGAGAGGGTTGCATCAGGAAGAGCATCCGGCTTAAAACCTGTGCCAAGCTTATACAGTATGTGCAGACTGGATGGTCCGCTGTGGGGTCCCCTTGCCGGGAGCAGCCGAAAGACGAMCAACAACAACTTATACAATATATCTAAGGACAACATYAAGAGTAACTTAGCTTCAACATAAACTGCATCTAATAGGACTTTGCTGAGCTGGAGAGGATGGTGAGCTTAAGTGGACGTACCATATCTTTTATTGCCAAAACATGAAAACTGTTGATCATATGAATTTAAAGTAACCAAACTATTTACCAATGAAAGATTACATTTTATACCATTTGYACTGTCTGTTCCTCAATAAGAGTAAATTGCATAAACGTATGAGGGCCGTTCAAGTCAAACCAGGACTTGTGATGTAAGTCATAAAACCTGAAGAGTTCCAGCACAGTACAGACATAAGATTCTTAGCTGAAGTAAAACAKTGAAATACTGCAAACATTTTAAAGAAGGCAGTATTTCCATGAAAAACGATTCTGGTTGTGGTGCCTCAGAGCCCACTGCAGTTATTTCCATGAACATTCAGTGATTGGAATGCCTGATCCTTGAAAATCGATGGATAACTAGTCACTAACTTGTGGAATAGATGTATCTGTCTGTAGGAACTGTACACAATCATTCAAAAACAACACTTACACATTACAAGACGTAAGCTGGGGGTTATTCCCACATCCCCAGCACAGTCCTGTCCTCACTCCAAGTAATTTCCACATGTTTGGGCCATTAAAAGAAGGCCCTGGGAGGCCAGCAATTCAGACATGAAGCAGGCAGTCATGACTCTGGCATACTGAGAAAATGTTCTACCTTGATGGTAATCAAACTCTAGTGAAACACTGTTATAAGTGCCTTAGTGTAGCAGCAGATTATATGGAAAAAAGGTAGTTTTTACTCTCAAAAGCATGTTCTGTTTTTCTGTGCAAACAAAAGTCCCTGTTTGAGTCATATAATAAGGTTGGAAAGTTATCATGGATATACTGACATAAAGTAATGTGAATTCAAAATGTTTTACTCACATATATAATTGCATTTACATATAAATAGGGTTGTAATAATGAAGTTTCTATAGTCTAGAACTGGAGTGTATGAACATACATACCACTGACCCATCACACAATGTATGGTATGGACCAGAGGATTATATACAGTAGAGAAATAAAGATAAACTGTGTTCTGTTATACAGCACAATCAAAATTCCTGGTTTGACTTGACCCCGCCCCCCCCCCGCCCCCCCCCAATCCCCGTCCCCTCGATATATTAAACACAATATTATTCCTAAAAACATCTGTATATTTACCCTATGGGAAATTAAAAGGGTGCATTTAATTTTTTGCAGTATTACAATACTGTATTACAGTTATAAGTTATCCAAAGTCAATACTCAATTGTCTCTGTAGATATTTTCCAACATTTTTTTTCTCCCTCTTTCATTTTTCCCATGTGTTGGTACAGAACAAAAGAAAGAGAACCCAAGGTCAACTGTGCTGAGATTCTCTGCTAATCAGGTCAGCAGGTGATTACCTTCCTAAGATCCATGGGGTGTTTAAACAATTCACAATCTCACCTCATTTCAGGCAGGCCTGTGTGACGCCAGCTCACTGTTGCAGACACATTATGGTAATATATGCTGAGCAGAGCTGAGCGCTGAGAAGGAAGAATTAAAAAGTGTTTCAGATGGAGTAAAGAGTATGTTCATTACCTCATGATGCTGTTTGTTTCCATGGCAGGCAGTTGTTCTGATGACCTGCAATTCCAAGGTGTTGCTTCCAGGAGATAGTTGAGTATTTGATGTTCACATGTGCTTATTCTTTTCTTTGTAATTTGCTTCAACACTTATATATTTAGTGTAATAATAATAATAATAATAATAATAATAATAATAATAATAATAATAATAATTATTATTATTATTATTATTATTATTATTATTATTACTATTATTATACACATAGTATAAATATAAATCATCCAAGTCTAAATTGCTCATAATGCTACAATTAACAATAGTTGATTTTCATACACAATCCAAGCCTTGTACCAAATGACTGAATTAGTGAATGTGTGTGTTCATAGTGCTCTAAGATATACTGAACTTACATCCAGGGTGCATTTTTGCTCATGCAGAGATTTCCTGGAATGCACAGTTATAATATAGCAGGATAAAGCAGTTGCTGATGATGCATGAATGAATAATTATGCTTTGTCAGAGTGGGTACGCTAAATTAGTAGCCTGAATGTGAAGTGCATGAATCTTTATTGGCCACTTGTATTGCCATGACAGTTTCATAACCCTTGTACAGGCATGTGAGTTTTTCCTGTCACATCCCTGCTGTGTAGCAAACATCACTTCAGTGATAAAATAGCATCCAGTGGCATTCTGAAAACGTTTACCCAGGCAGTGGAGCAGGGCTAAAATCTTTTTGCAGTTCGGTCCTCTTAATTAAACATCGTGGTCGTGTGCTGTCATAAGCAAGCTTTGCCCCAGATGTTTGTGTGGAAATGCTTCGGGAGCATCTGGGGACTGTCAGGGATTCCTGCATGCCCTTATTTGCTGTATATTATTCATACGCCACAAATATGCACACTTGTAACCCTGACATAAGTAAGCATGTAGAAATGTGATCGGTTGACATTTACGTTATTGGTACCTGGTATCTCTGGATATTCATTCTACATTGTGATTCAATCTTATGCACATTTTTTTTTTTCAGTTGACTGTTTCATGGTGGTGCAATGCTCATTTACACTTGTAGTGTACTTTCTGTTCTGCCACTTGCTTTATAAAACACATTAATCACAAACACAGTCTAGTTGTTGGAAGGAGCTAGTCAGAATCCTAACATGTTGAGTGTAAATGAAAGTGAATAACATATTTTATGTGAAATACAAAAAGAAAACAAAGCTTTGATGTTCTGGTGAATGAAGCACCTTCTCCTACACCTATACTTGGTGCACACTTTTTTGGGCAAATTCACAGAAACATACAGTTTTGCAGAATCCATATACAGGGTACATACACAGATCAGTCTACAAACATGTTCACAGTAAAATCCCCCATATTTAGGAGTACAACCCGACCTGTATAAACACTGTAGAGTGTGGGTGCGTAGTTGATTATGAGCAATAATATCTTGTATATGGCTTAAAACTTAAATTACATTAACTGGAATAACAGAGAAGAACAGTAAATAAGGCTGCTTGAACTGAATGGTGTAAAGGAACTGATATTGCAATGCTATTAATACACAACAGATAAAGTAGTCAAGAATACAGAAAAAAATAGGAAGAACATGGAGAACAATAAATGCAAGTGAAACATATCTGCACAGAGAGAGAGAGAGAGAGAGAGAATGAACACTGACAAAAGATCAGATGAATAGATGAATGTAGGAACTCACTCAATCGTTCATTCTCTATGTTGCTCATCCAGTACAGGGTCGGAGGGACTTGGGGCATGCGGTTCCAGTTGAACACAGTGGACACAATCACAAACTATGAGGAATCTGGAAACAATCTGCATTTCTTTGGATTGTGAGAGGAAACTGGAGTACCCGGAGGAAACCGTCCCAATCAAAGGGAGAACATGCAAACTCCATAGGCACAAACCTAAAATATGACTTGAACCCTCAACTTCGGAAGTGCAAGGCCACATTGTTATTGAACAGACTGACAATAATAAATTGAATTGTCATTTTTAACAATTGATTGCAAAACCTTTAAAGATAATGACTAACCTAAACATCTGGAGGCATTGAGTTTCTGCCACTGCGATGCTCGACCAGGTTTTCCCTTCCAACTGTGTTCAGCTCCTGCTTGTTTCTGGGGCACAAATAACAAAAAAGAATAAAAAAAAGATAATTTACACCACCCCATCACCTGAAACTGGAGTACAGTACTGTGCATAAGTCCAGAGCCACCCTCATTTATTTATGTTTTACTTCCAAAGCATCAGTTCTTTTGTATTTTTAATGTAGTCTCTAGGAGTAGTTCTCCAGGCTTCCTGAAGGCATTTACTGGCTCTCATTTTCGGCACTGTTTGCCTCTCATGCCCTCCCTGTAACTGACCCATTTCTGAGGAATGTTTTTTGTTTGTCGAGGCCCCACAGTGACCAATGAATCACTGAAGAATAAAAAAATTCATCTAACTTAAGGCATGAACCAGCGAGAAACAGGTGCAGATGATGAGAGATGATCAGAAAAGTGATTAGTATACTGGTGATGCTGAAAGCTGAAATGAGGTTGCTGCTGAGGATGTTACATAAACAAGCATTTAATTTTTTTTTTAAAACATTTGCTTCCATCTCTTAAATTGAATTTAATATGATGAAATGAGGGTTGGTTCAAGACGTTTTGGACAGTACGGTAAATCACTATGCACATCTCCCACTGCATTTATACTAAATTAAGGTTTTAGAAAACTAGCTTTTAGCAAATGAGGTTTCCACTCAAAATAAAAGGCTATTCAGTACATATTCGTCTAGCTAAACCTATCAAACAGGAAAGTGCATTATTAAAATACTCCTTCGTAAAATGTAATATATGGTATTGCAAAGAGGAGGCAACCAGGCTGACTCTCCTGTTTATTGTATATGCATCGTAAAAATGCCTCTATGCAAATTCCTTCACTTCTACTTACCTTTTCTCCAAAACCACTTCCTTTTATTAACATCCACTATGGCCCAAAGCTAGAATTTGGATGAATTATTTGCCACTTAGTGGTGGAAACATGCTTGGTGTGATTCACCGAGAGGTCTTGGAGTAAAATAGAAATGAGACTACAAATATTGCCTCTCATGCTCTGAAAAACAAGAATCAAACAAYACAACAACCTCAAAGTCATGAAACTCGCGGATGTCTGAAGTCGTAGACAAACTTGAGCTTTGTACACTTACAGAGGCGGCACTGAAATGAAAGCATTTACTTCTGCTTGTCAGCATTATTTAAGTTCAGCAAGTGACTCCTACAGAGAGAAAAAAAGAGAGCACAGGCAGCATTAAAACGACAATTTACACAGAGTTATTGTGCTCACAAATGTGCTTTTGGTTTGTAATCACAGTAGTTGGACAATGGTTGATGTAACTGATCCAAACTAGCGAAAAAAAGAAAAAGCGAGCAGAGTAAAATAACAGAACTTTTCTTATAGAACTTCTGCTTCTCATTTATATGGTATAATTAGTTTTTTTGTGCTTGTATGGAAACTACGTATAAGCATACATATGATCTCCTCGAATTTGCATTTTCTTTTCATGTCTTCGGCTAAAGCAAACATACGCACACAAATTCACACAAATTTTAATTAAGAATCAGCTCGTGGCAATTCACTTACCGTACCCCTGCAAAGCAATACAAACTGCGACATTTCTCTGGCGGCAGGGCCGCGTTGTCAAAAGATACAGTATGGTGTGAGGAAGAGCATTTAGCACGGCAAAAGTAGGACAGACAGTGAGCTACGTGTAAGTGAGATATGTGTAGGCTGGTAGGATGAATGGCAAGCCWTAAACTTTCAAAGCCTGCAAGGACTAGAGCAGGAGGAAACAGAGAGATAAAGTTATAGAGGGGGGAAATGGAGGGGCAGAGTCTCTTTCTCTTTCTTACACCCACACACATATGCTGTACGTACAGTAAGACAATGTAATGCATGTACTGTATTCACACTAGGAGTGTAACATAGTAGTGGCACAAGTTGTATGTGTTTAGTACTCTAAATATCTGTATCTGTACTTAGATTGAAAAAAAAAAAAACACTGACGTGGGTGTGCTCTAAATCAGATAAATAAATAAATAAATAAATAAATAAATAACACTATATCAGAGCGGACACAAGAGGTAGAAATATCTGCAATGTCACCATGATCTCACCCGTTCTTACCCTCAGGTTTATTACTCAAGGCCATAAATGATCTCATGCTGCTCACACTTTCACGGTCAGGGGCTCGATTCCTGACTCAGGTCTGTGTGTGTGGAGTTTGCATGTGCATAGTGGGATCCTGCTGGGTTTCCTGGTTTTCCTTCAAAAGGTTAAATGGCATTCCCAAATTGGTGTGTGTGTGAATGCGTATGCTTTGAGATGTCTCCTGGGATAGGCTCCAGGCCTCCGAGACCATGTGCACAGCACACTCACTGACTCACTCACTCCTCGTCTATACTGCTTAGTGTTGTATACAGGGTCGCAGAGGGCCTGGAGCCTATCTCAGCAGACTTATGGAACGAGGCGCGGTACATCCTGGAAAAGATGCCAATCCATTGCAGGGCACACACACATGCACAGACTCACACACTACGGGCAATTTGGGAATGCCAATAAGCCTAATCTAATGTCTTTGGACTGTGGGAGGAAACCAGAGTACCTGGAGAAAACCCACCAAGCGCATGGAGAACATGCAAACTCCATGCATACGAGCCAGGGAATCGAACCTGGACCCTGGAGGTGCAAGGCGACAGTGCTAACCACTACACAACCACAGCACAATTTATTATATATACTGTATATTTTTGCACTACTGTCATACTTCTGCTATTTGTCTTGCACCTTACCTTACAAATGCCTCCACACTCAGAACTACTCCACTTTTAGATACATTTGGAGGTATATTTGCACCTTACAAACAATTTACCTTTGGGTATATATTTGCATATTAACAGAATTCACTGTTTATATTCACTCAGATGTATGTTCATACAGATGTTTATAAGATATAGACTCTTGGTTTATTTATATCTGTTTCTTACAAGTGTACAGCTGTTACCTTCGTACTGTTTTATATTGCACAGACTGCTGATATTCTTTTACAAAAACTTTTCATATGGCATTGACAATGGAAACAGATGATGAGAGGAAGAGAAGCGGTATTTTGATTCTTCTGTATGTCTGCACATATGGTGGCATTGACAAATAAAAAACCTTGAACCTTGAATAAGTGGTATAGAAGATGAATGATTGAATAATAATAATAAGTGGTATGAATGAATTGATTAATTAATTAATTATCTCATTCATGCAAATATCCTCTTTGTCCTGCAAACTCTTACAAATTGACTATTTGCTTGGAATTACATGGAAATAAAAGCCTCAAACTTCTGTTTTTTTAACAAGTGCATGTATTTGTCTGCATCCTTAATACACATAAAGACATGCTTCTGTTGTGAAAAGTGGAAAGGCACTGACACAGGAAAATATTACTTAAAGCATAACAATAAACAACAACAACAATAATAATAATAATCATGATAATAAAACAAGACATAGGTGTTGAATGATGAAAAAAGCAGGACCATGTTGTTAAGATTGTATGTGTGACATAAAGATATATCCCTAATGCTGGGGGAACATTGAGAGAGCAGAGACGTTAGGAGGATTTAGAGTGTTTGCCAGCAGCTCTTACAAAAATTAATACCACATTTCAGCACCTGCAGACAAAAGATTCCATTTGATTCACACATCTATCTTTGACAGACATACCTTAAGGAGAAAGAAAGGATGGAAGGAGGGAGGCAAGATTCTGGCAACTGCGCTCTCCATGCTGATAAAGGTGAGAAAGGCTCATCTGTAGTCACTCACCTTCCCTCTCCAGAAAATTGGTATAAGAATCTGTCTCCTCCAATATTTCTAATTCAAATCTATTGTGAGAAAAGACCTCTCCTGCATTTTCTGCTACACCTCCTTAGAATTCCATACCTACTTTTTTATTTTATTTTAATTAAAAAAAAMATTTTTTTTTACTCTATTAATGAGMTTTTAGTTTATCTAATTCTTAACCGAAGACAATCTTATTAGTTCATCTGTGAAAGGAAACAGCTGCACAGATGCACGTTGGTGCTAAATTGTGAGCATTCCTTAAATTAGCTGATATGGCAGATGCTGCTGATGTCTATTCAATATGACAAAATGACTACCGTTTCAGTTTGACATCAGCTGGAGAATGGGCTTGTTGCATTTTTTTTTTTCACTTCAAAATTTAATTTAAATTTCTATGCAATATACAGTATCAATTTCATCTACTGATCAAACATACACAGTTAGCAAAGAGGTGTAAGAAACGGTTGAATTTAGAGCTCTCTGTGATTTTTTTTTCCCTCCTAGAGCTAAGAACCCTCTAGATAAGAGAAGCTTGTAGGGTTTTGATTAGATGAGTGTATAGTTTGCTCGCTTGTCATAAAATGCATTTTAGATTTACCATTCGCTCACTCACTCATCTTCTATACCGCTTTATCCTGTATTCACGGTCGTGGGGAGCCTGGAATCTATACCAGGAGACTTAGGGCCCTAGGCGGGGTACACCCTGGATAGAGTGCCAATCCATCGCAGGGCGCGCACACACACTCACATACTATGGGCAATTTGGGAATACCAGTTATTCTAATCTGCATGTCTTTGGACTGTGGGAGGAAACCGGAGTACCTGGAGGAAACCCACCAAGTACAGGGAGAACATGCAAACTACATGCACACAGAGACAGGAATTGAACCTGAACCTTGGAAGTGCAAGGTGACAGTGCTAACCACTACTCCATCATGTCCCAAAGGGATATTTATTCAATTTAATTTTATTCTGTTTGATATCTTCTTTAAAAGTGGACAAAAAGAACACATAGTAGTTTTACAGAAATAAAAATTCTGGATGTAAATTCAACATTTTCTTTTATAGCTTTATAATCCCTAATGACCAAACCATTCCATTTCATTATACTGAATTATAGAAAGAATGTGCTATATTCCTGGAAGGATCCAATAATATGGAAATAACTAAAATGTTAATCTTGCAATAGAGTAGATATGAGACAGGCCTTTCTGTCCACTCACTTGCTTGCCTTGGGTTTGATTCRGCTAATGTCTCAGGCACTTTCACTCTCCATGGCCACAGTGTCTGTGGTGCATGACACTGTCCAGGGTGCCGTATCAGACCCTAAACAATGTCGCTATCCACTTTATTAAGTTTATTTATTACTCCAAGTTGGTATTATAGAATCTGTGTTGAAGCCAACCTGACAACTTTCTTCTTTAATGTGTGTCAACACACATTTGTGTTATCAGTGCACTGCTAAAGCTATGAATTTGTCTATTCTGTAATAGAGTCAAATGCTGCATTGCCATGCTAACCCAGGATGAGAGGCATGTTGGCAAWAGTACTGTTAGTTCCATTTATCAACATTAGAGCTGCCAAAAGGTTTAAATGACTGTAGAGTGCCAAATAAATTCTGGACTATTGGACCTGGTTCAGTCTCATTGTTGATTCACTTATTTCCGGTAAGGGCAGGGTAGCAGGGCAACAAATGCACGCGGCTGTGCTTTAGCTTATAAAGGAAGCTGAAACTCTCAGCCCAGACAGGAAGATAAGAGACATTTTAATATCACCAAAATAAATTCAAGAACAGCAGATACAAGCGCAGAGCTATTATATGAAAATCCAAACTCAGTCTACAATACAAAAGGGAGGTCTAAAGGGGAAACAATACCACAAACAGAATACTAGACAGAACAAAAGGACAAACAGAAGTGTATAAGAGGTCAGTAATGATAAACGCTGTGCAGCATAGATCAAAAAGCTTGGTGCTGCATATTGAGAGCAAGACAAAGAAGACTGGCCAAACAGTAGATATACCCCTAAAAATGGTAAGCTCTTAAACATGTAATGCAACACATTCAGGCTTATCTGCAAAGACACTTTTGTTAAAAATGTTCAACTTGGAAGCCCTCTTTTGTAGGGTGATACATGTACCTTTAAAGGCTATRTAGAATATAGATACAAATAGCTTGTCCAGTAGAACTCCTAGCATCTGTCTCCGGGACTTACATTTCAATAACTTGTTCTTTTGGCAGGACATACGTGACACAGGCACCTTCCAAAAGCTTAAAAAAGCCTCTCTTTCCTGATAATAAACAAAAGACTAATATTCAGACACATCATGTGTGCATGTGTGTTTGTCCCTGTCCCGGTTTGAAACACCAGCTGATAAGCATATTGTGCATATATTAAGCAATATTTTCTACTTTAATTCCTTTCTTAAAACTGTTTGGCCACTCGTACTGAACACCGTGGTAGGTTCACCGCTGTGGTGTCTCCCAGATTCCTGGGATTTAATCTGGGATTGCTRCCATTACTGTGTTACCTGTCCACTGTATTTACAATGTTAGCTAAATGCATTGAAATACATTAGGGTTGCATTCAAAAAGCGATTAATCTATCAATTACTTTATCAATTATGTGATTCATCTATGGATTCTTTTTCGAATAATATTTTTTAAATGATGTGTCATCCCAGCCCTAAAATGCATTAACAGCTTTTCAACACCAGCTAAGGTCACATTAGCCTAAATATATGCCCAATATGTAAACAACTGTAATATCCGTATCTACGTTAGTATTGTTGTTGTCTACTTAAATACATTATAATGATCAACAATTTTTCAACACCAACTAAAAGTACATAATTCTAACAGTATATTCAATAAATAAACAACTAATATATTTGTTTTTATAAGAAGAACACTTATTTAAAACTCAGCAAAACTCCAAATCCCTATATATCTAATGTTTTGGAATGACAATCTTCCATTTTGTTCACATTTTTCACAGAGAAGAAGCAGAAAAGCCACTGAAGCATGGAATATGCGTATGAGCATTAAAAATATTAAAATAGATATTAAAATCATTAAATTAAGATATTAAGATTTAAATATTACTACTAAATATTCTTGCAAGATAAGATAAGTACAACTGTTACACCTTGGGGTGTGTTCCAAATGAAATAAGTTTCATTTTGATCTATTAATCTATGATTGTTTTTTATCAATCAGGGCATGAATGTGTATAATGCTGTTTGGTTACTGGGTTAAGGCAGATGAAGGACCTGAGCAGCGGCGGGGCTATTGATGACAGGGCGTTTGCAGAGCTYCRCCTCGCCACAGACCTGCCTCTCTGTGCAACCAAGTCGACGGCCCGTGCTGTGGGCCGTTTCGTGGCTGCCATGGTATCCACGAAGAGGCATCTGTGACTGAACCTCACGGGCATCAAGGATAAGGATCGTGTGGTCCTCCTCGATGCCCCCATCTCGCCTTCCGGCCTTTTTGG
>QMIH01002621.1:77467-97624 GCA_003987875.1 Clarias batrachus | reverse complement strand
CAAGTAACCCGAGACGTTCTTCAGAGAGAAGTTACACAAAATCTTTAGCAACTTTCCACCTGAGTTCAGGAAAATTTTGCTTGTGTGATTTTTCGGTGGTGTAAATTAAGAAGATTTGTTCTTCTTATGACGACAAACTCAGCTCTGAGTGAAATATAGAATAATAGTTCTTGTAATAAATTAGCTCCAGGTTTTTCTCTTGGAGCTGATAAATGATTTAGTGGACTTTTGTAGCAGCAGATAACAAAGAACAGGAATATTTTTCCCGTAGAAGGATTCAGTGTCCAGTTATTATATATTACAGATTTTTTCATCTTCACCTGATACACATTGTGGTGCATGTGCTGAGAAGACGTGTAGCTGTTGGGATGCGGTATTGTAGATCTTGTGTGCATGCCATGTTATTTACGCTGGTGATCCATAATGTTCTTGTCTGTCCATGGAGAGCTCGTTTCTCCTCACCAGTTTCTCACATGATGCACATTGACTCTAGTGGACGTGTACAATTACGGTATGAGCGATAAATCCATAAATAATTTGTGACAGGAGTTTACCAACCGGCCTGGTGCCTGGTGCTGCATCTCCTACAGTCTGATCAGGAATCATCTTAAATATCTCAGAGGATCCTGAAGATCAGATCCACAGAGGTGTAGGACCTGAGCTGAAGACCTCTGACACTGCTCAGGAGGTTTTTTTTCCGTTGATGATTTGTGTATAGCAAAATATGACTGAAGCGTAGAACTGAAACTACCTGAAGGTTTGAGTGATGAGGTTCCTCTGATGAGTCCAGAACCTCGTTCTGTTCATTAAACTGATCTACAGAACTGAAGACACGAGACAGGAACTGGCCTAAAGGTGCGAGTGAATGGGAGAATTACAGGACTGAGCTGAGACATGTTTGATAAAAAGGTGGTGATAGGGCATGAGCACACACACACACACACACACACACATGCATTCTATAGCTGCAGGGCTAAAAGTAAGTGCATGGTGGCTTTGAGGGTTGAGGTTTAAGCTCTCAATATTTCTACCTGCTGAATCAGCATGCACACACACACACACACACACATACACACACACATTTATTTGTGAGCTGAAGAATTTGATGATGTCTCGGCAAATGCAAACATATTAAGTGAACACACACACACACACACACACACACACACACACAAATGAAATGTATTTGTTCCTAAGACACCTTCAAACATGTCAATCAGAAACCCTCTGGCTTGAACTCTCTCAGTGTGTGTGTGTGTGTGTGTGTGTGTGTGTGTGTGTGTGTGTGTGGTGGGGTGGTGTTTAAGTGAAGGCGTCAGAGAGGGAAGCAGGAGGCCCAGGGTGAGTATAGATGAGACGTACAGAAGGACCGGCATCACTGCAGCACTGCACCCATCAGGCCCGTGTGGTACAGCGGCCAGTCAGAAGCCTCTCCTTACCCAAAGTCACATGACCGCCAGCTGGGGGTTGGCAAAAAAAAAAGCATAAAAAAACTCCTCTGGTCTGATGAGACACAGGTTGACCTATCGGGAATCAGGAAACGTATTAACCCAGACACACTGCACACTCAGACACAGTGGTGCAGCACCACATAGGTGTTCTGTGTGTCTTCTGTGTCTCTACAGTCAGTATGAAGGCGGAAAACGATTGAGACAGAATAAAGAGCTATCCTGAGTGTAAGTTCAGGATCTCAGGCTGGCATTAAGGTTTACATTTAAACAAGAGCTTGACCCGAAGCATAACCCAAGAAAACATAGGAGTGACTTCAGAACCACTCTGTGACAGTCCTGGAGCGGCCCAGCCCGAGTCCGGACCCGAACCCAGTACAGCGTCTCTGGAGACCTGAAAATGTCTGAACATCCAACCTGGAGGAAGCGGAACTGTTCTGCCAAGAAGAATGGAATAAAGTTCCAGAACGTTCTCAGAAGGTTTGCCAAGCTTGTATAATATATATATATATAAATACTGTACAGTGTAACTGTATACATACTTATGCAACTTATATGATGCCGCTAAAGGGAAACTACACACACTGCTTACACATCATTACATTAAATCATCTTCAACCAGCTGCTTCCAAGGTCATTCATACTGGATGCAATTTGTCAATCACACACACACACATACACACACACACACACACACACACACACACACACACACACATCTCACATTTTTTTAAATTCATAAATATAAATATATTACAATTGTGTATGAGTCTTCATGTGTTTATTTGTTTAATTTGTTTATTAGACTTTGGAGTGCAACTCTTATTTTGACGTTTGGTTTGGACGGCCATCGTCTCTACACCTCACGTGTGACAAGTCACATTGTCCTGATTGTTTTCCATGATATATGCTACACAGCTAGTCTATTGAAAGCCGCCTGCGCTTTACTTTGGTCTACTTCAGTGTTCTGGTTTTGTTGAGTTTATTGTAGGACTTGCTGAGGTTGCCAAAAAATAAATAAATAAATAAAATCAAGCTTATGAATTATCGTTGATTTATGAGTGTGTTCTTTTTAATCTCTTACATAATTCAATCGAAACTTTATTTATTTATTAGCATATAATGTATGCAGTCACCAAAACCATCAAACACTATGATGAAACTGGCTCTCATGAGGAACGAAGACCAGGAGCTGCGTCTGCTGCAGAGGAGAAGTTTATTAGGGTGACCAGCCTCAGATTAGAGCCCACATTCAGGAGTTCAAGCAACAGCCATGTTTCAACATCCGCTAGTCAGAGGAGACTGTGTGAGTCAGGCCTTCAGAAACCTTTACTGTGTAAAGAAGAGAACTTGCTTGGGCCAAGAAAGTGGAAAACTGTCCTTTGGTCTGATGATTCAAAATGTGAGATTGTGTGTGTGTGTGTGTGTGTCTATATTCACAATTAGTAGACATAATCAAAATTAGTAGAGCAATCCATTATTTTATTTGGGTTTTGAAATAGAATAAACTTACATTTTAATTCCATGAGGTTTGTGTTTGGATAATAAAATCACAAATAAGATAATTGGCTAAAATTAAAAAGCTAACTGTAAAATGATGTCGTACTTCAAAACATTTAAATGTATCACGTATCTTTTACATTTTTATTTTAGAAGTTTACAAACTACTGTAGGAACTTTAGGACACGACAGCATTCGGCAGTCCTGAGATTAGATCTCACCACCATCTGATCCCTGAGCCTCGACTGTTTTGCCTACATCACACAGGAAAAAGAAAGCAACCGTAAAAATCATCTACTAGGAGAAACACTGACAGATTTTTGCTTTATAAAGATGGAGTTCTATTCGTATTTCTTCTCTTTGACTTAGTAACTTGCTCTTTCACGTTTGTTCCAGCACTAATCACCTCGAGGATCTCAGCAGTTACAGCAAGCACAGCAGCGATGTTTGTAGAAATAGGATATTCCTATGATGACGATGATCACCACAGCAACGGCAAAACCTGTAAACTGTGACCAAAAAAAGGAATAATAAAAAATTAATTGCTTATTTCACTTATTGACCTCAAGGTTATAAGATTTAAATAATATTTTTGCAAGTGACATCTGTTTGTTAAACAACATCTAAAACAGCGGCCTGTACAGTTCTTGAGTATGTATTATTTATTTATATAATTGTAAATTATATAACTGGGAATAAATGTATTTATTCCCAGTTTTAAAACCAGTATAGACCTCTGGTCAACATTAACACACACTACCGGCGACTCCATGCATGCAGACCCCAGCGCGGGAATCGAACCCAGACCCTGGAGGTTCAAGGTGTCAGTGCTAACTACTACGCCACCGTGCTACCACGACATAACGTCACCAGGGAAGAACCCAGCCTGTGATGAGGCTTCTAAGTTACAAGTCTGCACATGGATTCATGGTTTAATTTTAATATAGTTAAATAGACTCACTGCAAGAACAATGATTTTGGTCATGTACTGGATGTTCAAAGTCGCATGGCCTCCTGATAATCACACCTGCATCTATTTCCTCCCCCAAACTGTTGTCAATTGTCCTTCACTGACCTTTTATATTTCCCTTCCCTGGAACTAAAGTGCCACAACCTGTTCCAGCGTGACAGGACCGCTATGATGTTCAGCGAGCCCACATGGGTGTAGCGGTTAGGTGTCTACAGCCATAAATTGTATTTATTTTCTACAACAAAACAAATACTGACTCTGTGTGAAAACAGGAATTATGCAGTATTTCAAAACAATTTTTTAACTTATAGTGATGAAGAACGATACAAAACTTTATTTTTATACACAAAGATTGTTTTGGCTGCTTTAGTGAGAAAAAATAGCCTTGGCTGTGTCTAGATCAGAACTCACCTGGGATATGATTATACACTCCTGATTCTTCCGCTGTCTCTCAAACACCACCGTTTCATTTCCGCCCGGTTTGCACCACTTTAAAGCGCCGGTCTCGGTGTACTCACCACCCCAGTGTGAACACGCACAGGACACGTATCGGCCATCGACAAAAAAGAGAAACAGCCAGATGAAGGCTATGAGCAAGGAGTAGAGTGTTTTACCACATGTGTCGTTCTCCATTATTCTATCCTCTGGCTTCGGGTCCACGAAAAGCAACGCAAAAAAAAAAGCAAGCAAAGAACGGTACTATGGCGTAACAAGCCACCAGACCAACATTATAGTCAGGTCTGCAAGGACAAGCGAAATCACTATGCATTATTTCCTCTAAAATAACCAGAACAACACTGGCGATCCCGAACGTTCCAACACGACCCCTCAAAAAATCTGTAATTCTTTTCGCATCTCCCATGGTGAGGAAGTCAGTTACGCAGTGAATGGATATAAGTAAGACGTCTTTATTTGTGCCTCTCTGATGAATTCCTGAGACTGGTTTAATAACCACTCCCTTATATATCCCGCTAGGTGTTATTCCTCATGCCTACTCTGTTATGGAAACTGTGTGAAACACCTAGTGGAGGAGGAGGAGGAGACACAAAACCTGTTCACGAAGAAGATGAGAGAAAAATGAAACCTTAACTTATTCTTTACTATATAACTAGTACTAGTACTAGAACACAGGTGTTCAAATTCAAAGTTTTCACATACACAACCACACACAGTACGACTGCAGGGAATTAAGTCTACAAACTAAAATAGAAAAATATATAAATTCAAATTAATTAGTAACAAAATTTACCAATATGAAAGTTTAAAGTGTGAGAAGTATTAAACTACACAAATATGACAGCAGTCTGATTTTAAACAGAAAATATAAAAATGACAAAAGTACAAGTGTCAGTGTGGTCTGCAGAGGCATCAAGTATAAAGTCATCGCTCTTATATGCAAACAAGAAATGTGCAGCAAAATGATTCTGGTGTTTTAACAGAAATGTGTGTGTGTGTGTGTGTGTGTGTGTGTGTGTGTGTGTGTGTGTGTGTGTGTGGATGTGTGTGTGTGTGTGTGTGTGTGTGTGTGTGTGTGTGTGTGTGGATGTGTGTGTGTGTGTGATTTGTTTTATTTTTACTTTATATTTTGTATTATTTATTTTTATATGCATATTTTTAGGTTGCAGAACGAATCATCTGAGTCATTATTATTTCTTTTGGGGAAAATTCTCTTCGATATGTGAGTGTTTTGATTTACAAGCAGACTTCTGGAATGAATTATGCTCACAATCCAAGGTTTAACTGTACTGTAAACTCAAAAAACTGTCAACTGTAACTTTTATTTTTTACTTCTATTCATATGTAATGTCATTTTTACTACACTAATGGTAAAAAAGAAGAAGGAGAAGAAGTGAAAGTGAAACTATGTTGTTCAATTATATTTATTGGATTGAATTCAGCAAAAGCAGAAAAAAGGAGGAATTATATATTTTTTTCTTTTTTGTTTCAGTATAGTATAGCATTCAGTTTACTGTGGTATAGCAACACAACAACAACATTTGTACAATGTCCAGTGTTAGAAGTGATATTTCTTAGACATTCTAGAGCTTGCAGTTTTTTCAGGTTAATTTTGTTGTGTTCCACTAAAAAGAAGGAGAAGAAGATAAAAAAAACAGAAGATGTAACATACTGTGTATATATATGGAACTATTATTGTGGCTACAGTAGGTAAGATTATTCAATATTTTAATATTGTACATATAATATTGTTTTGCAATATTTTTTCACAGTTTCATTCTAATCATAAAATAGCATCATGTTTCATGAATAATTAGTTGCAGAACAATATCACTCAAATAATTCATTGTAAAATTTCTTTTTATCTTAATTTGACTAAGTTAAATGAATGTTTAATGATTAAAATAAAAAGTCAGAAAAATTACTTACAATTTACCGGAACCAACAATGGCAATGATCACAACAAATATCAGGAATCCAAAAATCTGTCATTTTTAAAAAAACAAATACAACACACATAAGATCAGCCTCTTGCTCTCTCATTCTCTCTCTCTCTCTCGGCCGATCCTACCTACAGTATAATGTGGCTGATGTATCACCTGTATGTGATTCTGTACAACGTACATAATGCCTTACAACGGTGAAGAATACTGCAATTATTTTTTATGTGTTTTTGTTTAAAGAAAGTCGTCTCTGCTGTCTCACCTGAGATGTGGTAATAAACTTCTGAGTCTCCAGCTGACTTTCAATCATCAGTGTTTCATTCCCGGTCGGTTTGCACCACTTCATAGTGCCAGTATCAGTGTACTGACCACCCCAGTGTGAACATGCACAGGCGATGTAGCGGCCATCAAAAAGAAAGAGAAACAGCCAGATCAAGGCTACAAGAGCAGGGAAGCAAATTTTTTTACATGAGCAGCCGCTTTGCGTTTCACCATCCCCTGGCCCCAGATCTACGAAACGGCAGGTAAACACAAAGCAACCAATGAAAGGGACGGCGCCATAGCAAAGCCCTATGAGTTTATTTAAGCCAGGGCTGCAAGGACAAACAAAGTTAACGTCCATCATTTTCTCCAATGTGACCAGAACAAGACTGGAGATCCCCAGTCCTCCAACACGGCTCCTCAAAAAGTCAATAATAGCTCCAGCTCCAGACATGCTGAGAGGGCGGTGATGCAGGGAAGAGAGCTAAATGAGTCTCTTTCTGGGACTGCTTTAATAACCGCTCTCTTATATATTCTGCTGTGTGTTGTTCATCACTCCTCCCCCTTATACAAAGTGTGTGAATATGATAGAATGAAACTGACGGGGAGTCGGGGAGGAGACACAAAGGAACCTGTGAGAAAACCAAACTCAACTTGTCATGAAAACACTGGTGAGATAAAGATTTTTGCAAATGTACCAGATCACACCTCTGTTATTACAGGAAGCAGCACCACTTTCAACATTCACACTGAATGTGAATTCAAACATTCACACAGGAAGTCGTGAGAATGGAACATTAAAGTGCGACATTTCCTATATATACAGTACTGTTCAGTGCAAAAGTCTTAGTTTGTTATACATGTTTATTTTATTACTTCATTATTAAATCAGTGCCAAAAAAAACATTTCAGATTTCCAAACATTAGTATTTCAGAAAAAATGTAAGCTTACAAGAAAATGTCTGTACGCATATTTTATAACGGACCGTTCTGGGTTTTGCTGCATGAAAAAAGAACCAGGTGACTGAAGATTTTTCTTTTTTTTTGCACACTCTTCTACACTGGGTGTGCATGCACACACACTCACACATGTAATGCAAATAAAGTTTCAATTTCGCCCACTTCCTGGCTAAATAGCAAACGTACGGTGGCCGAGAAGTGCAAAACAACTTAACAAAATGAAAACAAAATAACAAATTAAAAAACAAAATAACAAAACCCAAAACTAATTTGTTTTTGTTTTTTTGCGTTTTGTTAATTTGTTTTCGATTTTGCTATTTTGGTTTTGAATTTGCTATTTAGTTTTGGGTTTTGTTAATTCGGTTTGCACCTCTCGGCCGTTCAGAAACGAACCGGAAAAGGTAGGTATAGTTTGCGAATGAAATTCTTACCGCTGATTGGACGAGACATCCGTCACTCAAGATATACAGGAAGTACTGTAGCGGCGGTAGATTCGTGTGTGTATGAATGTGCAAACATGTACTGTCCTTATTGTGGTTTCAAATATGGCGTTCTGACAAATTTTTGCAGTTATTGTGGAATTTTTTTCTTTTAAAAGAGACACAGCAGTTCGCAAACTAATCTTTATACCGTGATACGTCATCAGCATRTCCAAAATCACGGCATACGAATGTCCGTCCTCAAAGTAACGTTGAATAAATTCCATTTCCTTGCTTTCTAATGAAAAATTTAATTATTTTCTTAGTTTTGCACACCGAAAAAATAGTTTTAAAATGAAGCAGAACACACAAGAAACAAAGTTAGAGACACAATTTCCTACTTCCTGTTTATCTTGAGAGACAGGTGTCTCGTCCAATCAGCGGTAAGAATCTAATTCGCGAACTATACCTACCTTTTCCGGTTCGTATCTGACTGGCCGAGAAGTGCAATACAAATTAACAAAACCCAAAACAAAATAACAAATTCAAAACCAAATTAACAATTAGTTTCGGCTTTTGTTATTTTGTTTTGGGTTTTGTTAATTTGGTTTTGAATTTGTTATTTTGTCTTTGAATGTTATTTTGTTTTTGGTTTTGTTAAGTTGTTTTGCACTTCACGGCCACCGTACAAACGTCTGGTAGAAACAAAAAACAAAAAAAGTAACACTGTGAAAACAAACCCCACATCACACAATCATTATTTACACCTTATTTACATTAAACCAGCTTCCTCATGGCTGGAGCTTTTACTGGAGTTTGCTCTCTTCCATATATGCAGTAAAACAATAGATAGAAACTGACTGGCATTTTCTTAACCTGAAAGGACATGCTGCTAAAATATTCAGGTAAAAGTCTGAACATGATCTTGTCAAACCAAATCAGAGAATGAATGAGAGTTTTACCAGACAAAACTCTTTACCTAGAAAATGTCCTGTTGAACATGTTGCTACTGTCAGCATATTCCAAATGTATGAGACAAGCTTAGTTTAACATTCATTAATGATGGGTTATTTGTCTGATTTAGTCCTTTATAGTTATTGTTTTATAGCAATTTTTGTTTCTTTTTCCAGAGTGATGTAGTACAAAAGACCTGCAAGTAAAACTGGGACTTTGTTGAAACGTCTGGTAAGCGAAGGTGTAAAATCGATTGACATTTACAGAAGACTTTAAGTACAGTACATTGATGAGACGGCTAGTCTACTGTAAGTCTAGACCCCAACCCCACTGAGATGATGAGACAGGACCTTAAGAGAGCTGTGCAGAAACTGAAGCAGTGATTTAAAGAAGAGTGGGTCAAATGTTTCCTAAGACCAAACAATTGTTATTAAGGCTTTGATAAATAAATAGTGCTTTCTTTCGTTTACAAGACTCAAGACTTTACATTATATCAGCCTTGAGTCATTCAGTGATTGGTTTCAGTGTCTATCAGGAGTATAAATACAGCTGTAACAGGTTTGGTGCATGGGCGGAGCCACAAACACAGACACCAGACGAGGTCTTAAAGAAAGGGGAATTTTATTTAGAACAATGGGGAAGGAAAAGGGTTTAAGGAGGCAGGATGGAAAGAAAGAGAAGGAAAGTATGTGAAGGTGTGCAGGGCTGGTGGCAGCTGGCATGCGGGCACATGGCGGTGGGAAGAGTGGCAGAGTGTACAGTAGGTCCACATGGGCAGCAGCTGCATTGTCTCCATGAGCACTCTTCCCACTGACCTGGACAACCGGCTCCTTCCAGCTCTCCATGTCATGCAGCCTCAGGTTTTAGTCCCTTCTGACGTCCGGCGGCTTTTGTCACCTGCTGAATGACTTCTCCTATTTTGCACTGACCTTTACTCTCATGAGGTTCATTAAACAGTTTAATAAAACACATGTCAGTTTCAATACTGCTACAACATATGTAGCAATGATACCGTAACCCTGAGGATGCACAAATAATACATCTAAAACAAAAATGTTAGTAGTCCTTGTCAGGGATAACCCCTAGAGGGCGCCAAAGCGCCCGAAGAACCCGTTTTGTGTTTTTGTTTGTAATGTTATGTTTGCACCTCGGGTCAGGTGACGTGGGCGTCCACCTGATCCGAATAAGTCATTAGTTTCTTTATAAATAGTGGGTTTGGAGTGCACACGGGTGTCTTGCATTGTTACGTGTATTTGAGTTTGCGGTTTGTKTGTTAATACGTGTTTTGTTTCCCTGATCACTTTATGTTAAAATAAAAGAACACTGGTTTTTTCGGAACGTCAGCCTCTGCCTTTATGTCTTGCACCGAACACCCGCAGACTCGTGACAGTCCTCATTGTTCAAGCTGGATATAATCAGATTTATTCAGAAATCATTCAACATTTTAAGATTTGGTGTTCATGTAAATTCTGAAATAAAATCCTACTCAATAACTACAGTAAACCCGACCTGATGGACTTCAGATTATCCAACCTGCCGCATTCCTGCTATGTTCATTTTTGTCAAATCTAGTGGATTTATTTTACTAGCTTTAACTATAGAATAGAAAAAGAAAGAAGGAGAGCCAACACAAACCTAAAGGTTAAGACCAACACATGTAGTCATTCAATTATGACAAAAGAAATGCAAGCTGCAAACACATGCCTCAGCCGACAGACGATTCAGAGCTTGCATATTCCAATAAATATTTACATATTAGAAAAGTGATTAACATGCTTCAGCTGCAACAAGTTATGTAATGCTAACTGATGCAGCGAATAGCTTCTCATTTCTTAAATAACCAGAATACAAATCCTATGGTCATGGAAAAGATGTTCAAATTATTGTCCAGAATATCAAGCAAAGAAAACAACTAAGGAGATTGCTGAAACTACTAACATTGGGTTTAAAAATAAAAATGCATTATTAAACCTGAAAGGAAAGAAAAATATACAGTGCAGTGAAAAAGCCGTAATATTTGATATTTGTCACTAAATGATTAATGATTAATACAAAATGCAATTTTAAATTATGATTTCATTGATTAAGGAAAATAATTTGTCCAAACCAGTTTGATGATCTCAAACATTTCCAGTGGGTATAGAAAAGATTTCCTCCCCTTGAAATAATCACATTTCGTTGCTTTGTTTCATTCGGGTGTATTCAACATCCAAGTGAAAGATATAACATCAACATGTAACAAAAAAATAGGAGGGAAAAAAAGAAAAAAACTGATCACTGATTTGGAAAAAGAATCACCACCTCTCCTAAAAATGAGTTGTAAGAAGGGTGATTCTTTTTCTATACCCACTGTAATAGATAGATAGACAGATAGACAGATAGATTTATGCTCTCTATCTCTCTTGGGTGTGTGTTTGAAATTGAGTGTTTTAAATGTGTATTTAAGTGACAGTGTTTTTGCTTCTGAGTCTGTGTGTGTATCGTGGTGTGTTTAAGTGTGTATTTGTGTATGCGCTTGAGTATCAGTGTTTGCCTGGATGTGTGTTTGCATAAAAGTCTAAAAACTAGGAATAATAAAGTTTTTGTTCCAATGGTCAGTTAGCAAACAACATCAACAACAACAACAGGAAAGCTAAAAGCTAAATCCACTACTGAAGTTAAAAAGAACAAGCCAGACAGACTGACAGTACAATCGGTAGGGAAATTTGAATAACATCATGAGAAATAGGATTTATAAAGCAGCAGGGGTTTGCCTCTGATATCAGTGAGAATTCCAAACAAGACAAATGCAGCACACACTATTCACACCAGCATCAGCAACCCTGAGTACAGTGGGAGAGAAGTGCAGTGGAAATCATTTATCAGCCTCAAGAAAAAAGAAAACGAGGGTGAAATCTGCAAAATTTCTAACTACACAGGAACGTAATTCTGGAGACCCGTCTTCTTTTCATATGATTCCTAATATACCTGTTACAAAGCTCCTTCCATAAAGGTTAAGTACATTGTACAATTATAAAGTTCCTGTTCACAAGCAGTTAGAAATATTTGTAACAATCAGGTTAGTTATTAACTGAGTTCCTCCAGTCTTCTCCATTAGCTTTTGGAAAGTGGCTGCACCGTTTCTGAGACCATATGGCATGGACCGGAACTGAAAGAGGCCTTTAGTGGTGGTGAAGGAAGTCTTTTCACGACTCACTTTCTCCATCTCCACCTGCCAGTAACCGGATTGCAGATCCAGTGTGCTGAACCAGGATGCGCCTTCCAGGGATTCGATGACGTCATGAATCAGTGGCATTGAATAAGCATCTAGTTTGGTCTTGCTGTTAAGTTTCCTGAAGTCCACACAACAATGATAAGACCCATCGGGTTTCGGGATGAGAACTACTGGAGATGATCATGACGAACAAGATGGTTCAATGATGTGGTCCTTCAGCATCTGGTCTTTATAGGTGAAACTCGGTAAGCTCTCGATCTGAATGTTGTGTCATCTGATAATGTTATTTAGTGTGTTTCCATTGCTGTTTTTCCCAGGATGTTGGAGGTGGTGCGTGGCCATGCAGCCATTAACTTCTGCAGCTCCTTCTCGTTATCCGTGTCCCATAATGTCAGGTTTCCAGTGGTCACATCAGTAAGTTGGGGGAGATCTGATGTTATTGGTGAGGCATAATACAGGTTGGATGCAACAAGGGAGCAAGTGTAGTACATGACAGCTGTTGTAGAGGGAATGGGGCCGACTTGGGGAGGCAGGAAAGGATGGTAGGTTAAACCACATTCTGTTTTAAGTCCGTATAAGATCGCAGCTATAAGAGGGCAAGCCAGGTGATTGTCTTTCATGACACACATGTTTAGCTGACATTATGTGTCATGCCACATGTAGCTGAGAGTTGTTTGGGTTCTCACCTGATGTATTTTTCCATCATGACAAACCTCTGGGGGGAGTGATTGACGCAGCTGCCACCATAGCCACATAGGTGCTTCCTGTTTCCAGAACTGCCTTCATTTCCTTGCCTTGCACTGACACTGGTACCAGGAGAAGCAAGGTGGCTGCACAAGGCTAAGCGATGGAAAGTCCAGCTAGGTGTTTCGAAGGAGCTCCCTCTGTAGTTCCCTTCTTATTCTTCTGCTTGCTGTGCTGACTTCCCACTTTCTGTCAGTAATCTTTTGCTGACATACATTCTTTTTCCACCATCGATCCCACCTTCACCAGCTTTTCCACGGGGTTTACTGTGTCACTGAGACAGTCTGCCACTCTGGGGTTAATGTAGTTCAGGATGCGACTCACCAGCTCCTCCTTTGAAATGTCAGGTTTCCACTTCAGACAGTTCAGAGGGCCCGGGTCATTGGCGAAGTCCCCGAGATGTGTACTAATGTTGTACCAGTGACCTGAACTTGCAGCTATAAATGCCACTTTAAAAGACTCCCTGACCTTGACCTGACTCTGCCTTCCACCCGCTCAGAGCGGGTCTTCATAGTATTGTGATGAAGGTCCCAACCAGCTCCACACTGGGAAGTGGTCTGATCTACAGATAATTCTCACACTGCTCAATAAAGTTGAGCATGTCTGCTGTCTCTGAGGCATTGCCAAACGATGGAAACTCCAAGTGGATGGGCAGTTGAGCACAAAAGGAGGAAGTAGCCGGCATAACTGAGGAGGTAAGCAGACTGAACGAGTGTGCTGGAACAGAAGGAGGAACATCATAGGTTACATGGCTTACTTGATGTTGGACATTTCCCCTGGGTGCAGCGACTGGAGTCGTAGGTGAATGCAGTGCAGGGTGTGTGATGATGCAGGGGTGCAGGCCTGTAGTCTGTGAATAGTGGGCATGCTAGTGAGATTATCAGTGCTATTGTAGTGCCATATAATGTAGTGGTATTATCATAGCTAGAGATCTTGTGAATAGTAACCCTATGTGTTTACACAATGTATGTAACAGTCAAGAAAAGGGGCCTTTGTTCAGGTTCTATATAATCTATTATAAAGTCATTAAATGTGTGTTCATACTGATTATAACATGCATGCTTGTGTGTTTTTCCTTCTCACAGTGAGCTGTATATAAATCATCAACTGATTTCTACACCAGCTTTCCATCCTGAGCAGAAGGTAAGTGATGACTTAAGAATTCACCTCTGTTTTCAGGAACACCACTGAGCACATCTTAATCAGAGGGGACAGGGACATACGCGTCTGTCTCTTCATGGACATGATGTGTGCATTAACGAATGGGGTAGACAGGGCCAAATTGTGCAGCAATAAGTAATGGCAAAAGCTAATAATTGTACACAGCATTACTAAAACCTTGCATTCTATAAAATGTATGCGATTGTGTGTATTCATGTTTGCATGTCAAACTGTATAGTAACATCATGAATACCATACCCTGATATTAACATCATGTCTTTATTTCTCCCATATCGTAGATTGTCATTAAGAGGACAGACTCTTGATCCTCTGCCTGTCTTGCAACACAAATACACTATATATTTATACATGAATTTTATTAATTTGTATTAATTTAAAGTGTTTAATGTAATTTATAGTTGAGTATTTATTTCCAGTATACTTCAACAAGACAGTATGTAAAGTATTGCTAAAAATTATGTTGAACAGAAATGTTACACCACCTTGTGTGATTATTTAGATCATTATTGATTTTTTAAAATACTAACTGAAGCCTGCTGCCCCGCTGATGTTAGTGATTTCAGTTCAAACAACATACTGTATTAGTCCAAGTATTGAAGAAACAGATATGTCTTGAGTCATCGTTTAAAGATCGTTAAAGTCTCTTCTGTACGAACATATACAAGAAGTTTGTTCCACTACCTAGGTGCCAGAACAGAAAAGAGTCTGGATGAATGCCGCCCTCGATCCCTGAGAGATGGTGGTGGGACGAGGCGAGCAGTGCTGGAGGATCGGAGGGAACATGGCGCAGTGTGTGGTGTGATTAGAGCAGAGAGGTAAGTGGGTGCTGGGCCATTTTTAGTTTTGTAGGCAAGCATCAGTGTTTTGAATTTGATGCGGCAGCTACAGGAAGCCAGTGCAGGGAGCGGAGTAGTGGGGTGGTGTGGGAGAACCTGGGAAGGTTGAAAACGAGATGTGCTGCTGCATTCTGGATCAGTTGTAGAGGATGAATCGTGGACAGAGGCAGGCCAGCTAGGAGTGAGATGCAGTAGTCCAGTCTTGAAATAACAAGGGACTGAACAAGCACCTGAGTAGCCTGTGAAGAAAGAAATTGGCGGATTCTTCTGGTATTGTAAAGAAGAAATCTACAAGAGCGAGTAAGGTTAGCGATGTGTGGGGAAAATGACAGATGATTGTCCAAGGTTACCCCAAGATTGCGGGCGGTGGCTGAAGGAGTGATTTGATTGTTGTCCAGGGATGTCACAAGATCTTGACCTGGGGATGAGTCACCAGGAATGAACAACAGTTCGGTTTTACTCAGATTGAGTTTCAGCTGATGAGCTGCCATCCAGGATGAGATATCTGCCAGACATGCTGAGATCCGGGTGGAACCCTGAGTGTCAGAGGGAGGAAAGGAGAAAATAAGTTGAGTGTCATCTGCATAACAATGGTATGAAAATCCATGCGATGATATGACCTTACCAAGAGACCGGGTATAGAGGGAGAACAGGAGGGGACCAAGTACTGAGCCCTGTGGGACACCAGTAGAGAGTCTACATGGGGCAGATGTAGATCCCCTCCATGTCACCTCATACAACCTCTCTTCTAGGTAAGAAGCAAACCATTTCCATGCTGTTCCACAAATTCCAAGACTTGTAAGAATAGATAATAGGATCTTGTGGTTCACTGTGTCAAATGCAACTGACAGGTCCAGGAGGATCAGGACAGATGACAGTTTAGCAGATCTAGCAGCATGGAGCTTCTCAGTGATTGACAGAAGGGCAGTCTCTGTGGAATGAGCCACTTTGAATCCAGATTGTTTGGGATCATTAAGGTTGTTCTGTGAGAGATAAAGAGACATTTGGTTATAAACAGCCCTTTCAAGAATTTTGGAAATAAAAGAGAGGAGTGACACCGGACGATAGTTTGCTTCTGATGTGTCCAGGCAGGGTTTCTTGAGGATGGGAATAACCCTTGCCTTCTTAAAAGCAGCRRGAACATGACCAGATGATATKGAATGGTTGATGATGGTTGTGGTGAAGGGAAGAAGGTCTTGTGAGATGGCCTGGAGCATTGTGGAAGGGATTGGGTCTAATGAACATGTGATGAGATGATTTGCTGAATCTCATCAGATGACAGGTTGGAGAACTCTGCTAGAGAAAGGAAGGAAAGGTCCTGAATTTCTGCTGTAGGAGTTTGGTTGGGAGCGAAGGACTGACAGTTTGCTGCAATTCTCCCATCATAGAATGTGGCAAAATCGTCAGCAGTCAGAGAGGAAGGGGCAGGAGGAGTCGGTGGGTTGAGTAGTGAGGAGAGGATGTTGTGGAGTTTGCCAGGATCATGTGCAGAGGCTTCCAGCTTTTCTCTCTAGAAGGCAGTTTTGGCAGAAGTCACGTCACATGAGAATTTGGAGAGAAGAGTCTGGTAAGAGACAAGATTTGCATCATGCTGCAATTTCTTCCATCTTCTCTCTGCAGTTCTTAATTCTCTGGTGTTCTTGCACAATACATCAGATAGCCAAGGAGCAGGACAAGACGTCTTCCTTGGTTTAGATGACAGCGGGCAAAGCAGATCTATGGATGAGGAGAGAGAGGAGAGGAAAGTTTCAGTTGCAGTCTTAGTTGCAGTGGTAGAGAGGAGAAGGAGTCTGGGTCTGGGAGGGATGATAGGGTGCATGAAGACACAGAGGAAGGGGAGTTTTGGTGGTTAGCTTCACACAGAATAAGAAGAGTTATGAGGTAATGATCAGATTTATGAAGAGGAATAGTAGTGATATCTGTGACTGGGGAAGGGTGAAAAAAAAACAAGGTCGAGAGAATTCCCTGCCTTGTGTCTGGGGGGGCAACTGTTTCGTGTTAGAGAGAGAAGGAGTTTGGAGAGAAGGAGTTAAGGAGAGGGAGAAGGAAAGAGGATTGGAGTTTGTCAGAGGGGAGGCTGACATCTCCTAGAACAGTGAGAGGAGTGTTAGCAGAAGAAAAAAGACTAAGAAGCATGTCCATTTCATCCAGAAAGTTTCCTAGAGAGCCAGGTGGACGGTAGATAACTAAGATGTGGAGGTTAATTGGAGAGGTTACCTTAACTGCATGAAATTCGCATGATGAAAATTGGAGATGAGACAGGTCAATCGGCGAGAAGGACCATCTCTTAGACAACAGTAGACCCGTACCACCACCTCTGCCAGTTTCTCGTGGAGAGTGAGAGAATATATAAGCAGAGGATAGGGCAGCCGGTGTAGCGGAGTTCTGAGGAGATATCCAGGTYTCKGTTAGTGCYAGAAAGTCAAAAGAGTAATGGGTAGCTAGGGCTGAGATAAAATCTGCTTTCTTTACAGCAGATTGGCAGCTCCAGAGCCCACCTACCACCAGTGCAGGACAATGAGACAGTACTGGAGGGTAGATGAGGTTTCTGGGAGATCTGCCTCTGCTGTGTGAGTAAAAGAGGATCTTGGTTTGTGAAAACTGAGAGAGATAGGTTGAACACACATCCTTAACTCCTAGACAGAATGAGGTATTTGTCTATTTAAAAAAAACACTAGCAATTCTTTACTAAATAAGAGTTTGCTTCTTTTCTGTTCTTTTCTATTCAATTCCATGTGCACTTGCTATCTAGATTCATGATGAACTTTGTTGCAGGATATGCTTATTTACCGCTTACTTAGAAGAGACACCTTATATATATGTAGCTAAGCCCTGCCCACAATTCACACCTTAAGGAAGCCTGAAACTACGCTTGATTAATTACCTGAGAACAAATCACACAGTAATCAACACTACAATCACACTGCGATCAACACTACCAAACAGCAAGAACTAGGTATACAGTAAGAACTAATTGTGTTTCAAGGACAATACAAATTTAAAAACCTACCTTACCAGTGGAGAAGAATCCAATATAGAAAAGTAAAGCACACTTTTATTTGTATATTTTAGCTCTTCACGATAGACAGCATTCTCTGTCACTGTATCACAGTGTGGTACATCAGCTGCACTGCAGAAAACCGGAGAGGCCTGGCTCGGATAGTTAAGACTGCACAAAGGATTGTGGGAACCAAGCTCCGCAGCCTTGGCACATGCTAGCCGTCTACGATGAGCTAGCACCATCATCAAGGATCCACTTTTTTTGCACTCTACTGTTTACACTAAGATCCAGGTCCCACTTCACATACATTCCATTGTATATATTATACATTTTAGTGCAATTAACTTGTGTTTATTCTTTATTCGTCATATTTCGTTTATTCTTTAGTTTATTCTTATATTTATTATTGCTGCTGGTCTCTGACAGCTACCAAACAAATTTCGTTGTTTCACCACAATGACAATAACGTGTCTTTATCTTTATCTTGACTACATGTGGAGTTGCCCAGCATTCCTCTGTCCTCTGGCTTTGGGTCTATGAAACAGAAAGTAAAAGCAAAGCAAGTAAAGAAAGGCACTATGCTGTAACAAGAACATATCAATTCATTATAGTAAATGAAATCACTATCCATCTATCCATTTTCTCCAAAACAACCAGAACAAGACTCACTCACTCACTCATCTTCTATACCGCTTTATCTATCCCAGGAGGCTTAGGGCACAAGGCAAGGTACACCCTGGACAGGGTACCAATCCATCGCAGAGCCAGAGCAAGACTGGAGATCCCCAAATTTCCAACACATTCCTCAAGAAACCAGTAATACGTTTTCGTATTAATGGTGTTAAATAAGATGTCCTTATTCATCTCTCTTTGATGAGTTTCTGGGACTGCTTTAATAATTGCTGTCTTATATAGATATACTGTATTTCCTGCATGTGGTGTTTATCACTCCTCCCCTCTTGTCTGTGTTTCCTCCTCTGGGAACTGCTACTTCATTTATTATAATTTACATTGATCCCTTACACTGTACTTTTTATATTTTAATACTTTAGTTAAGAACTAGTTCTGCTGGAAGTTTTATAGTGGAACAAGAGCTCGCCCTGTCAACCCAGCTTCTAAAACATCCACAATACACACCAAAATGGACACACACACACACACACACACACACAGCTTTTTTCTCCCTCTCCTCTCTAACACACTGTATGCAGAGAAGAGAGTCTGTGGAGGTTGAAAGTGAAAGTAAACCCAGACTGAACTAAAAGGATAAATAAACAAAAAGGGGGAAGAATTGAATTTGGTAGTTATTAAAGTAGGGGGCAATTTGCAGAGACTAAAAACATTTATTCTTTGTTTTGTGTATAATTCAGACCTCACCTTACATCTGGTGATATACACCGCAATCTCTTGCTGAAGCTTCAATACTACTGTTTCACTCCCTTCTGTATGCTGGAGCATTAATTTCCCCAAGAAACCTCTATTTTTACCTCCATGAAACATTGGTAACATTTCGTAAGTGCAGTTACTGAGTTATTATCGATGTTTAAGCATATTTATTTATGGACTCATTATTGGTTTTGATCACCTTCTAAATGTAGATGGAAGTAATGACAGAGTTAACAAAGTGATATTTTAAGGAAAATAGTGCTGATATTTTTTTATTCATTATTGAAAGATATATTGCATGTTAAATTCCGATATTAAATATAAATTTTGTATTAAATATACAATATTAAACTAAAATATCTGTGGTTTGATCATTGCTGTTAATTTCATAATAAAGTCTGATGACAAACTTACCATATCATTTTTATTTCTAAAATATGTGTGGCATAGCTGGCTTGGAGTGAGATTTTGAAAATAAGGGTAGGTTTTGCGCATACCCACCCACCCACCCACCCACACACACCCACACACACACACACACCATAAACGTCATGCCCATACACCACACACACCTTACTCTGCATGGCTCAGGTTCTGTATATTCTAGAAGGACAGAGAAAATTACAATATCTATATTGAGTTTAATCAAACACAAAACAGTGCATCACTATTTATATTTATGGCAGCATTCA
The DNA here is from genome assembly GCA_003987875.1 of Clarias batrachus. Taxonomy (NCBI): domain Eukaryota; kingdom Metazoa; phylum Chordata; class Actinopteri; order Siluriformes; family Clariidae; genus Clarias; species Clarias batrachus. The sequence continues at coordinate 77,658 of QMIH01002621.1, read as the reverse complement.
GCGGGTAACACACTCGATTAAGAGAGAATCCTAAAAAACACACAATATTATGAGTTGACGTCTTTAATATGTTAACTTGAATTGTACATATAATGTTACTTTAACAGTCTATGAATATATTCATAGGTATCTTTCAGTACAGAATTAATCAATAACACATGAGTTCTATGTTTTTATGCATCTGTATACTG
>QMIH01002621.1:46754-77373 GCA_003987875.1 Clarias batrachus | reverse complement strand
TATATATACAGAATATTTAACAGAATTCATGTATAACACAATATTTATTCTTATTTATTTATTTACAGTCACATTATAGCATTTGGCAATCAACGTCTCATGGACTGGTGACCACGGAATCCAGTGGTATTCCTGTAAAATAACAGATAAAATAAAGGGTTTTGAGTTCTGTGGTTTTCAAGTTTATAGTTTTAAAAAATATATGGCTTAATATGTTAAAGCTCTTTTGTTTATTAACCTTCTTCTGTAACGCCTTGACCATCTGCTCCAGTGTTGGCTTGGGACTTCTCCTTGGAGTAATACTTTAAAATTGCAAAAATAACAATAACCCCAATCATCAGGATTAATCCTGTAAGCTGAAATGGGGGAAAAAAATAATAAGCAAATGTTCAGACCAGCACATCATTACACAGTCAATATATATTTTACATTGTCACTTAAAGATTTTTTCTTTTTCAGATACAAATTGCCTTACTTGTTTACTTGTATATGACTTTTTTATTAAAAAGATAGTGATATTATGTATAATGCTTATGACTAGTAGGAACAAGTAAAGGAGAGCAAAGATTTTTAGCAATGAAGCAGGTTTGTTTAAAATGTATACAAATGTCTAATTATCTTAGTGCACTCAGAGCTCACCTGAGATATGAACGTCAGCTCCAGAGTCCTCAGCTTACTCTTTAACTCGGAGGTTTTATTTCCTATCGGCTTGCACCACTTTCCAGTCCCCAGAGTGTTGGATTTAGTGTAGACACCTTCCCAATCCGAATAAGCACAGGCCAAGTATCGGCCATCAATGAAATAAAGGGAGACACAGATAGATACAGAGAGAAGAGAGTAGGATACTCTTTGTTCAGTACCTCTGTATCTCTTCCCCTCCTCTTCTCCTTGCACTGACAGATCCACAAACATCAGTGTACAAACTAAGCATCCAAGAGCTGGGACAAAGGCATAGAAAAAACTAATCACATGATTGTAGTCATGCTTGCAGGGACAAACAAAGTTATCGCCCAGCATGGTCTCCAGAGCCAAGAGAACAAGATTAAGCATCCCAAAACGTCCCACGTACTTCTTCAAGTATTTAAAAACAGCTTTCATGATGACAGTCAGAGACAAATTGATGTAAATACGACGTCCTTAACCTGTTGTGATAAAATGAGGATTATTTAGTCACAGCCCTCTTATATACCCTGCTGTGTGATGTTCAGCGCTCCTCCCTCAATATACCTACTGTACGAGGATCTCAGAAAGTAGTGTCTAGTAGGGGAGGAGAGAAATGCCATTCAAAGTAACTTGGTGAAAACAAACTGAAAGTAATCTCAGTGCATTTTATGAGACTTGTTGGTGCATGAATAAGAATAAAAAGGAGACACAAAGCAGCAGCGCATTAATAACAAATAATGACAAATATACAAAGCTGTCTAGGTTTCTGAAGGTGACTTTGGTAAAACATTCCTTATCCTGAGCACTGATCTGATTTTACAAGTTTTCTTTCAAGCTTGTATCTATTTTTATCTTCTGTCCCTTCAAAAATGCTCAGTAACACTAAGTAAATTGTTATCCACTGTTTCTCCACAAAAAAATGAAATCCTGAAAATGATTGAAAAGTGACGCATGAACTGTCACGACCCGCCAAGCCACAGCCCTGTCATGATCACCTGCACACCCCGGTTCCATGATCCGCCCCACTGCTTTCATTCCACCGCCTCATTCTCCACTCTGCTCACCTGTACTCAATCCATGATCACCTCTCCTCCCTATTTAACCCCAGCTCAAAGTCCACACGCCGGCTTTCTGCACGGAGCTCATTCACATCGCATCAGCGCTCCACTTCCGCATTCAGTTCAAAATGCACGCGCCAGCACAAGCAGGCTTCCAATCTAACTGTCACATCTAGCTTATGCACGGATTTAAGTCTGTCCTGTCAAAACGAGCCTCAACGGATCTCTTCTTGCTGCTCATCTGCACTTGGGTCTACCACGGCAGCCACGCCTCGTGGCATAAACGATGAAGGAATGAGATGCTACGTTTCGCTCATAAACACTGAAAGCTGCAATGAGAATCAGCACACCGTCTTCTTGCGCCTCTACAGAAGCCAAGAAAACACGACTGAATCAAGGCAAATAGTCTTTCTTTAGTCTGTTGTGATAAAATGCGGTTTATTCCATGACTGCTTTCTCATTCTTTATATGATGTTTACCCTCCTCTCCTAATGTACATGTGAGGATATTAGAAATAGATATTAGAAATAAGGGAGGAGAGAAAATGGAACATTTCTAAATAACATCTCCCTCGTGTTGCAGATGAAAAAAGGTGTTTTATTTGAGTACAAAGTCAAATGATCTTAACTTGTTAAGGGCAATCTTTAATGTTAGGATAGCTGTATTGATACTATATGATGCTATTTTCCATATATTAGACAATTGTACCCGAAACAATCTTTTGTTTAAAAGGGTTTCAGTGTTTAGTTATTGTAGTGTTGTGGAACGATTCACTGGGAGTCAAAGAGATTGAGACAGCGATTATGAGTCAAAAAATAAACCAGACAAGATGTATTTAAGTCTTCTGCAGAAGGAGCTCTTAGGTCAATACATACATGAGGCTTGCATTGAACAAAGGACCCTGAGTGGGGTCCACCCCCCCCCCTCACTTTGTACACTCTGTATGTGTGCATGGCCAGTTGGGGAGGTTCCTCCCTCCTAATATTAGGTTGTCATATCAGTGAGTTTCGGTTAATCGCTGCTCAAATGTTACCCTGTTTTCAAACCTTGGCCATGTTTTCTGTCTGAATGTGCATTGAGCACTTAAGTACATCATAACCGTGATAGGAGTTGGCCATGACCTGCTGATTACACTACCACCTACATTCAGCAGCAGTGGCGGCCGGTCAATACGGGGAGCAGGGGCGCCGCCCACCTTAAAGTCAGGCAGAGAAGAACGCTACTTTAACATGTAATTATTTAACATAATAATTATTTATTTTAATAATGAAATAAAGTCTTTTAGTGCCAATATTCTGCTGTATTTCTTAATATAATTTATTTATTTTAATATTTAATTTCAAAAAAATCTAAATTGTATTATGGGCGCCGGACAAACGAGTGTCTAGGCATGTAGGCATGTACAGTAAATTTTTGAAAAGCATGTGACCTGAGGCTGAGCTCTGATTGGATCTTTTCAAATCATCCTTGGGGCGGAGCTCTGTGCGCCCTGAACCCTCCCACTTTTGTTCTTAGCGAATCAATATCGTTTTTAAATATTTGGGCTCATGTGATTGGACCATGTGATTCTCAGCGAGTCTGTTCCAGCACTTCTTATGGCGAGCGGAACTGCTGACTGGATGTGATGTGAGTCAGGACTTTATTTTATACTAGTAGTAATGATGCGCAGTCACATGATAAATGACTATTTACAGGCCAGGATTAAAAGTTACATTTTTTATTTAGTTTGCCCCCCAAAAAATTGTTTGCCACAGCTGCCACTATTCAGAAGTTAGATACATCATGATTATTATAATTATACCTTATTATATTACATGATTAGAAAGGTTTGATGATGTTCTCAGATGACATTGTGCTTTGTAGTGAGAGAAGAGAACAGTTGAAAGAAGATCTAGAGAGGTGGAGGTATACTCTGGAAAGCAGAGGAATGAAGGTTAGCCGTAGCAAGACAGAACGGTGAGGCTACTGGGAGCAGAGATAAAGAAGGTGCAGGACTTTATGTACTTAGGGTCAGTAGTCCAGAGCGATGGAGAGTGTGGAAAGGAGGTGAAAAGGCGGGAACAGGCAGGTTGGAATGGGAGGGAAAAAGTGTCAGGTGTGTTTTGTGACAAAAGAGTATCAGCGAGAATGAAAGGAAAAGTGTACAGGACAGTGGTGAGACCAGCGATGCTCTACGGCTTAGAGACAGTTAAAAGTCAGGTGGCAGAGCCACAATTCATGATTAATATTTTGTGGTTAAATCACTACACTGTCAGCTTATTTTATATATTTTTTATTTAAAATCAGGGTAAATAAAGAAATTGCATGAGGTTTGTCTCAGACTCCTTAACAACACAAAGTAGAAATTATACAGAGAAAGCAAATCACCAGATAACAGAGTGTAAAAGTTAATGTTAACACCTTAAAACCTTATATTATATACTGTATATAAACCTCTAGCATTTGGTTAAGGTCACATTTTATTTTAGTTTATTTGTTTTATTTGTATTTGTATTTAAGTGTATAAAACTTATCAAAGTTCAAGACAATGCAGCACAGGGCCATCCTGGAATGTGAACCCACAACCATCTGATCAGTAAGTCTAGGCTGTTTCACCTATTAAAAAAAAAAAAACGGGGAGTTGTAAATAATAACCCACACTGAATATAATCAACAGTTTTAACAAACATGATTATATCTCACAAGCTTATATACCTGCTGCTCTTTCACTGTTCCGGGCCGCCATTTGAACATGTTCATTCTGCTGCCCACGATCATAGCAGCAGTATGATATTAGTAGGATGACGGAGATCACCAATGCCATGGCAAACCCTACAAACTGGAAAGAATGAAATAAGTAGATCATTCATTATTGTATTGTAATGTTTTGAAAATAAAATAATCATAAAAAAGGAAAGCGGCATCAGTTTGCCAAACAAAATTTTCTTCCTGATATTTAATTGTATCCAATTCCCACCCAGCACTTGGGGCCTCCCACATTAAGGCTATTACTATCGGTCAAGTTAGGGGAGGCGAAAGACTATCATAAAAGCTTTTGAAACAAATACCTACTGTAGGTAACATACAGTATGTATGTTTGAAAAGTGTAAACGATTTCCCGCGTAAGATAAACTGTATATTTAGTTGGCCTTTAAATGGCTCAGCAGATAGAAAATAACATTAGAACATGTTTACCAGAGGTCTCACTTTACCATAAACTGTGTCCAGCAGAACAAATGTTAGCTTCTAGTCTCCTTGCTAATTATATACTGTATGCTAACATTGCAACATTAAATAAAACAGCTAAACTAACCGCTACATGTTTTCCTTTACTGTCTACCACCGCTGAAGATTCTTTTTCCCCGCTATGCAGCCAGTTTGTGTGTGGTCATGTGACTACATGTGGTTATTGTTATTGTTATTGCGGCTGGTTGGTCAAACGGAGACATGTGATTATTATTGCTACATCTAATAACTACTCGTGGAAGTAAATTGTTTCAAAAAGGTTACTTAAGTAAATTTAACGGAGTAAATGTAACACGTAACTCCCCACCTCTGGCTATGTGTGTAGATCAGAACTCACCTGAGATCCAGTGATGCACCTCTGAGTCTCCTGCAGATTCTCGAATGCCACTATTTCACTCTCATTGTGTTTGCACCACTTTAAAGCCCCGGTCTCAGTGTACTCTCCACCCCAACGTCAACACGCACAGGACACGTATCGGCCATCGATAAAGAAGAGGAACAGCCAGATTAAGGATATGAGAGTGGAGTAGAGATATTCAATACCTTTGAAGAAGATTTTTTTTATCCTTGTCTTCTTTGGGGTCCACGAAACATAAAGTGAAAATAAAGCAAGCAATGAAAGGCACTATGGCATAACAAGCACATATCCATTCATTATAGCCAGGTTGGCAAGGACAAACAAAATCACTATCCATCATTTTCTCCAAAACCACAAGAACAAGACTGGAGATCCCTAAATGTCCAACACGGCTCCTCAGAAACTCAGTAATCTGTCTTCCACCAGACATTGTGAGAGCTCAGTAATGCGGTGAATGGATGTAAATAAGACGTTGTTATTTGTGTCTCTCTGATGAGTTTCTGGGTCTGTTTTAGTAACATCTCTCTTATATATCCTGCTGTGTGTCGTTCATCACTCCACCCCTCTTATACAAACTGTGTGAATATGATTGAATAAAATGTCTAGTAGAGGAGGAGACACAAAGCTGTACACAGGGAAGCTGTGAGAAAAATTAAATCTTAAATTATTCTTTAAGTGTCACAGAAAAAATAAATAAATAGCTCAGTTATTACACCCAGCATCAGCTCATTAATAGCAACATTTTTAAAAACACATTATAAATTTATGGAAAGTTTGCTTTAAAATGTATTTTAAAAAAATATATCAAGATAACTCATCTGGTTTCATACATTTTTGTCCAAATCTTTATTCGCCCTCTTCATCCTGTCCCATTAAGATTATGGGGGAATGGGTTGAGTGGTAAGTGTGGGAGTATGAGTGGTGATTTTTCATACATTTGTTTATTTTTTGTTAGTTCCTTTAAAATGTCTAAACTGAAATAATACGGAAATAACGATGATGTAAGCAACAAGTTTGTGTGGTTAAATAAGTATGCTTTTGTCCTTATCACTGCACCATACTCTCAGTAATGTACCCGATCAACACAGTCTAGGATGTCATTGGTGCCTCTGGTAAGAACATTTCTAAATAATATCTACCCTGAGTTGCAGAAGAAAAAAATGGTGGTTTGTTTGTTTACAAAGTCAAATGAGTTAACTTGTTAAGGGCAATCTTTAACGTTGTGAAAGGTAAATTCAAGTGATTCTATTTTCCATATATTAGACAAAGCAATCTGTTGTGTAAAAGGGTTTTAATGTTTAGTTATTGTAGTGTTGTAAAAAGAATTCTCAGAAAGTCACAGGAATGAGACAGCAATTACGAGTAGAAATATAACAGATTAAATTTATTTAAGACTTCTGCAGAAGGGTCTGTTATGTCAATACATACACCATCCCTGGGTCTCCACACACACACACTTCCTTTGTTCAATAAGGGTTAGGGTTAGGGTTAGGGTTACCCTAACCCTAACCCTAACCCTAACCTCCGATCAGCAGTTAGAAACATCATTATTATAATTATACAATTATAGGTTTACAGCTGACATTTGTTTGCCCTTATTTTATTAGAAATGGGGCAAACAGCATTAAAAAAGAAGGGTTAGAGACTGAAGTAGATTTTTACTACAATCACCAGTATCTTTATATTTGGATCAGAAGTGATTGGATTTTGTTTACTGGGAACATGTACTAATGACTTTGTGGTCGCCTCAGACATCTTCAATCTGTAACTGAATTGATACAGAGAAGATCAGCTTGGCCCCTGCATAAGGATGACATGCAAATGCCTGAAGCGTTCCTCTTTTTAGGGGATGGTGGTGGCTCAATTGGTTAAGGCTGTGAGTTTCTGGGTTACTGATTGGAAGGTCTGGGTTTGAGCCCCAGCACTGCCAGATCCCCGTTGTATCCGCACTGTATCCTGGCTGACCTTAGCATCCTAACTGGGATATACAAAAAATATGCTTTCACAGTTCTGAGGTACTTGTGACAAATAATTGAATCTTATAACTGTTGTCTTACTTCCCAAGACTTGCATTGTCTCCTGGCTGAATGAATACAGCCGCATCCTTCTGACCTACACTATAATAAGGCGCTTCTGGGTTTCCCCATTGTGAACAACAAGTGATGGGGTAATGTTTTCCACACTGATTCTGATCAGAGCAGGTGTATCCTGCTCATGATCCCACATCCTCTATGTACACTGGTTATGGATGGTACTCATTCCCTGGTCGAGTCAGTGGCCAGTGTCCAGATGCGGATCTAAACAATCAAACGTTGATGTACTGAGGCTCATGATGGGAAGAGCCTGTTCAGACTAACCCTAACCCTAACCCTAACCCTAACCCAACTCAAGTCTGCACCCCGCACACACTTACTGATATCTATTTATCAATTTGCAATACCAACTCACCCTGACTGGTGCAGAATAGGATGGACTCAGCATGATTTGGAATCCTATACAAAATCCTGTGTAGCGTGTCTCCAACTTTTAAAACATTCCACAATAAACATCAGCACACACTCATACACATTCTCTCTCTCTCTCTCTCTCTTTGTGTGTGTGTGTGTGTGTGTGTGTGTGTGTGTGTGTGTGTGTGTGTTTCCTCTTGTAGCAACCTTTTTAAAATATATCATACTACAGAATGTACACTCACCCATCATTCTGTACTTTTTATCCCTAAATGCTGTAGCTAAGAATGGGTTTTGCAGGAAGTAATATAGTGGTGCAAGGGCTCGTCTTGCCAACTCAGCTTCTAAAACATCCACAATACACACCCAAATACACACACAGTTTTTCCTTTCATTTTCTGTCTCTCACACACAAGGTGTGAAAGTGAAAGTGAAAGTGCTGGTGAGTGCTGTGACTTTTTGTTACTTTCTTTTTGGTGAAGCTTAAACTGTTACGCTTCTCATCACCATTTAAAGAATACGTGTGTGTGTGTGTGTGTGTGTGTGTGTGTGTGTGGGTGCGTGCGTGTGTGCGTGCGTGCGTGTGTGTGTGTGTGTGAATAGTACTGTGACTTCCTCAACTGAGATTGAACAGATTTTTCAAAGATTTTTGTGTTTTGTCTCAAATTAGTGAATGAAGACAAATTGTACTGAAATAACAAATAAAGGGAAATCAGCAGAATCTAACTGGGGAGTTATGAAAGGAAAAGTTCTCTAGTCTGTTTAGTTCCAAAAAGCAAATAATCTCTTCTATACATTCAGTTTATAAAATCATGATGGTGTGTCTGAAATGAAACATTTAACAGAGCGAATCAAATTAACGAAGGAGTCAATCAGTTTAATTTATTTTCTTTTTGTAGATTTAAACCAGAGATTAATAAGTTTGTCTCAGACTACTCAACAACCCAAAGTAAACATTATACAGAGAAAATCAGAGAAATATCAGATATCAGAGTGTAATAGCTAAACTTAAAACAATGCGTTACAGGGCAACCTGGTGATTTGAACCCACAACCATCTGACCAGTAAGGCCGGACTGTTTCACCTAAAAAAAAAAAAAAAAACTGTTAATAAATAAACAACACTGAATGGGAGGAACAGTTTATAATAAATATGGTGTAATGATTGGATTATACCTTAAAGACATTTACCTGCTACTCTCTCAGTTACGGGCCGACATGTGAACGTCTCCATTCTGCTGAACGCGATGACGGAAGCAGCAATATGATATTAGTAGAATGACAGAGATCACCAATGCTATGGCAAAACCTGCAAACTGGAAAGAAGAAAGAACTGAATAAGTAAATAACGTATTATTGCTTTGTTGTGTTTTGAAAATGAATTAATCAGTGAAATGGCAAGAAACATCATGTACAGTTTTGGATCAACAGTCTGTAGAGGGATGAGATGAAATATTCAAAAGTGTATGACCTCATCTCCTTCCCTGGGTGTGTAGTAATAGCAAATCTTACTATTATAAATACTGATGATGTCACTGCTGAATAAGTAGCAGGATGAATCCTGAAGTGTGCAGTGTGATATTACACTCAGACACAAGATACTTAATGGACGCCATGATTATCCCCAAATTTCTTTGGACTTTGGATATTTATGCTTCAATTTATAATATGTAGTTGTTATCTTTGATCCAAATAAATTCTACAGTAACAGTGGCCTCCTGACCATCCCACCCAGTGATGGATTTAGACTTGGGTGACATGGGCAGCCACACACAGTGGCATGTTGCTGGGCTTTGTGAGGCTAGGCTAGGCTTTCTGACTGAGAATAATGAAAACTATTTGTGCGTTTAGAGTTTGCTATGTGTGTAGATCAGAACTCACCTGAGATCCAGTGATGCACCTCTGAGTCTCCAGCAGATTCTGGATTGCCACCGTTTCACTCTCATTGTGTTTGCACCACTTTAAAGCCCCAGTCTCAGTGTACTTTCCACTCCAACGTGAACACGCACAGGACACATATCGGCCATCGATAAAGAAGAGGAACAGCCAGATTAAGGATATGAGAGTGGAGAAGAGATATCTGTTGCCCTGCAGTCCTCTGTCCTCTGGTTTTGGGTCCACGAAAGACAAAGTAAAAGCAAAGCAAATAATAAAAGGCACTATGGCATAACAAGCACATATCACTTCATTATAACCAGGTTGGCAAGGACAAACAAAATCACTATCCATCATTCTTTCCAAAACCACAAGAACAAGACTGGCGATCCCCAAATTTCCAACTCGACTCTTTAAAAAATCAGTAATACGAGATCCATCATCCATGGTGAGACGTCAGTAATGCAGTGAATGGAAGTAAACAGGACGTCTTTATTCAGGTTGATGAGTTTCTGGGTCTGCTTTATTAACCGCACTCTTTTATACCCTGCCGCATGTCGTTCATCACTCCTCCCCTCTTAAACAATGAAGAGTTTCCCTTTGAGCACTCCCAGTCCAGACGACTGATCTGGTTTTACAAGGTTATGTTCAGACTCCTGATTTTATTCTGTCCATTGTGCTAATCTCTGCACCAAAGGAGGAAACCATCTCTGCAAAGGAACAACATTGTTCCTGACACAAATGATGCCAAGTCAGAAGCCATCAGTACAAGTATTTGCTGTCATGCTGGCCTGCTCCGTATACAACCAGAGCTGCAGTGAACATCCTCACACCATTTAATGAAGAAACATGGTGTGTGTGTGTGTGTGTATGTGTGTGGATTTGAGAGAGAGAGAGATTTCTCTTATACCAACTCATTACATCTATTATACAGTAGAATGGCACTTTGTATCTGTTACAGATGTGGTTGAGAACTAGTTCTGCAGGAGGGTCGACAGTGGTGTAAGAGCTCACTTTGTCAGTTCAGCTTCTAAAACATTCCACAATACACACCCAAACACGCACATTCACACACCGAAAGTGAAAATGTTGCTGATGGAAACTGTAGGTGGGTGTGGTTAATTAGTAACGGCTCTTACCTTATTACTACACCACACACTCTTGACTATTGTTACTCAGCACTTTGTTATCCAGCAGTTTGAAAAGCTGTAGTTTATGTGTCATGGAGACAGAACACGACATCCTTCACTCTCCTTGTTGGTAGTATTGTGTGATATGGGAGTAAGTAGTTCTTTAAGTCGTTAGTTATTAGCAGTTATTGAGAGCTTTACATCTGACTATCTCTGTTAAAGTGCACTGACCCTGGGAACTGTGGTGTAAAGGAAAATACTGAAATTAAGGAATGTCGTGTATTCAGCTATTCAAAGTCATTGTCATTGTTCAAAAAACAGGTAAGTGTCGGTCGATGTACGATGTGCTGAACTAGTGACATGGGCAGCCGCACACGGTGGCAGCGAACTGATGGGGAAGGTTCACCCAGGGTGCCCTACACACAGGAAATGACCGCTGATCACACCCATGTATGTTCCACATATAAACCATTGGCAAGAAAGTGGAAAGCCTAGACTGAGTTTGGAAACAGTCATTCATCAAATGGCAATCACGATAATCAAGGCTTGGTATAGTTCTGGATATTAGTTATAGGAGTGTATACTTTGCAAAGACTGTTCATTGTGCAACTGTGAGGTCAATTTTGCATTTGTCTTCTCACAATTCCTGTGACCTTGATATAGTCTATTGGGAGTTGTGGTCCTTCGGTTGCACATTTTTAGATTGAATTGCGTTGGGGAGCTTGAGGATGTTGTTGCCTTGGATCTGACAAAGCCACACTCAACAAACAAAGAGTTCCCTACAATTCCTTGTGGGCTTTCCCCTGGGATAAGAGTCTGGTCAGATGGGATAGCAAGCTTGAAATTCTCTTATCATCATGCCAATACACCATGGACCATCTTGTCCATACCCCTCCCAGTCTATGAGATTCTGGATTTTTACTTGCCTGTGCCTTGAATTTAAGATGGCTCTTATCCTGTAGGGGTTCAGGGGGAGTGTTGAACAAACTGGTTTTGTTTAAAGGCCTTGATCTGACGGGCTTAAATTTGGATATATGGAGGTTGCAATGATGGAGTAGTTTCAGTTCACACGTTATGTCATTAATTCTCTGAAGAATTTTGTATGGTCCAGTATAAGCATCATACAGTTTTCTACATTGTGCAGTGATCCTAAGTGATAGCCAACCTCTTTAACCAGGTTGACACCTCATGGTTCTTCCACGATGTCTGTCTGAAAACCTTTTATTCCAAGTTTTCTCAAACCAAGCCATGATCTCCCACCACTCCATTCCATTCTCCAGTTCGCTGTTTCTGTTTTGCTGCCTCATTGACCGGCTTGAGCACACGTGTTGCTCATTTCATTAATTGCTCTGCTCTATTTAACTTGCTCACAGACAACCACCAGTTGCCAGATTATTGTGTGCCTTAATGCCCAATTCTCCAGTGATTTCACCTGCCCTGCTACTCAGATCTCGACTCACGCTTTGTTTTACGGATCACGCCTTTTGCTTCACGTCTTGGGTTGTTGTTTGTTTGGATTTCGACCCCCACTCCCGCATCTCGACCACGAATTCATCTCAACCCATGCACGCTCAACACCGCGACTCATCTACACAAAGAACACACAGCACCCCTGCTTTGCAACCCGGCCAACACACGTCTCATCTTCACAAGGCAATCAGTACATTCAACAACACAAGCTCTGCACTTGGATCCACCATGCCTGTCCAGACCGTAACAACATTGTGTTAGTGTGCTTGTTCCCATGTACTTTCTAATTGTCGACCACTGGAGTATGCATAATGTAATGTCTACACACACACACTGAAATGCAGTTATTATTGTGACACTGTAAATGAGTGAGTTGTGTGTGTACTCCACCCTTGTAAGAAATTGGGCCCAATTCTTCTGATTCTCTGCACAGTATGTCTTTAGGAACTGTCCAATTTCAATTTTATTTTATTTCTATAGCGCTTTTAACAATTGACATTGTCGCAAAGCAGCTTTACACAATAAAAAGAAGTAAGTTTTTATGCAATGTGTGTGAATCAAGATAAGATTGGATTGGTCCTGATGAGCAAGCCAAGGGCGACGGTGGCAAGGAAAAACTCCCTGAGATGGTAATAGGAAGAAACCTTGAGAGGAACCAGACTCAACAGGGAACCCATCCTCATCTGGGTGACAACGGAGAGCAGGGATTGATCAGCATAATAATGTGTACTGGAAGTTCAGTGTAACAGGAGACGTGTTAAAATTAAAATTAAAAGGAGTCCAGTTTGAATCTGAGGCTCAGGTAGACAACTGAAGTCCCAGGTCCCCAGAGCATCAATCGATGATAGGACAGTCTTAATGGAAACCATCTGCAGCCACCATACGAATCCAGGCAGACCACACGGGGCATCCATGCGACGAGATCTCCAACCAGAAGCAGGACTCCAGGACGGGTTAGACGGCTCCAGAAGGCAGAGGGGTCTGGATCACTGGCAACTCAGGAGCGAACATGTATAGCTCGACAGAGAGACAGAGAGAGGGAAAGAAGAGAGGGAGAGAGAAAGAGAAGAGATTTGCCTCTTCCACTTGGCCATTCACTTGGCCTTGGTATCATGATTTCAGGCTAATCATGCTTGAAATTTCAAGCTAAACATGCTTCAAGCTGTCATGCTCAGTTTTTCCATGAAATCTGTCCACAAACTGGAGAGGAACTTGGTCCACGTGGAACGCTCAAGGTGTCCTCAGGTAAGCCATGATATCGAAATACATTCTGGAAAATGAGTTTTGCTGTTCAGTCATGAAAAGCCTGGGAAAGTGTAATGATTTCAAGAAACGGTCAAGTATGACTGTCCTACCTTGTAAAGTGGGGTTTGGGTAAAGGTATGATCTTGCCAGCAGGGAATGATGGCGTTATCTTTGCCACAGTTTCCACTGGATTATGTCTGCTACAGTATATACAGTCTGATGTACTGTAGTGGTTAATGTTGCATACTTGGCTACCAATATCTCCATTCGATGAAGTGGATATGTGAGCTGTTCCAGTACATGTGAGTATCTGGTGTGTATCTTGAATGGATGTTGGCCTCCTGCTTACCAGTGTGTCACCATTCTTTTAGCACCAGTTTCACAGCCAGAAATACAACTCAATGGTTGTCTATTCACAGTCACAGTTGCATTCTGCAGTTGTAATTGGGTTGTAATTTGGGCTTGTCCCCAATCCTGTGTGACCATACCTTTGTAATGTGGCTCCTAAAAAAATGGTCATAGTTTATGTGCGAGGGTGTGTATTTAGACTGTTGAATGGCGCATCATACTTTTTAATTGGTTAAATCTGTAGTTATGAAGTAGTTTGGCAGTAAATTGTAATAATTTCCCACAAATATTGTGTTTTGTGGGATGATTATTTTAAAAGTTGCAGATTTGTATTATGCTTGTGGGCTGTTATTATGTTGGCAGGTCCTACAGGTTCTATAGTAACTCATTAGCTTAAGCTAGGGACAAAATGCTGGCAATCTGAAAAGACTGGGAGTATACGCTAGATGACTGGATTCCACAGATGTTTGCATATTGACTCAAAAACTGTGTATCATTCACTGAATGACTGCACCAGATAGGATATCAGACATTACATCAATCTAACTGACCAACTGAACTCATGTGCTTCCACATGAGAGCAAGTATACAAAAATTGATGCAAGACAAACAGCAGCAGTTCCCTCTACTTCCTGTATCCTTCCCATGATCCCACCTCCTCTATGTACACCGGCTATGGACGGTCCACATTCCCCAGTGTAATGTTTGATATACTGATGCTCAAACATAGAGATACATACACACTATCAATCTCTCTCTCTCTCACTCACACACGTGCACACACACACACGCACACACACACACACACACACACACACTGCATGCAAGGAAGAGGGTGTATTAGATGTATGAATGGTGAAAGTGAAAGTGAAAGTACTGGTGAGATCTTCTGGGGCATTGAGCTACTCTGTTACTTTTGCTTTCCCTTTAGTTAATCATACACGTTTACAACAGTGATGTGAAGAGTAAGTGGGTGTGGCTAATTAGTGGTGGCTTCTTCTCACTGCCTCACAGACTCTCACCTCCTGTTATTCGCCACTTGGAGTTACATGCCCAGCTATAGGAACGTGTTATAGTGTGAATTGGCCATGAGTTATTTCATTAGTTATTAGTACCTATTGAAAGCGTTGCCTCTGACTGTTACAGTGCACTGACCTGGGGACTGTGGACTAAAGTTGGATATTTCACAGAGTTTTCTGACTAAATAGATTTTAGTGAACTTACAGAATCAAAACAGAGAGAAAAAAACAGCAGGATATATTCAGGGAGTTATTGGTACACATATTCACAATTCCTCTGGTCTGTTTAGTTTCAATGAAGAATTAATCTCTTCTGTACACTAACTTTATAAAATCAACATAAAGTGTCTCGTTTATTTGCTTTAATAAGTTTTAAAATGAACGAGATCTACTACAGCACAGAACAAATCTCAACACTTTGACTTAGTTTAACAAAGCTAAACAAATTAATAGAGGAGTCTGTCAGTTAAAAAAATATATTTTGTACATTTAGAGCAGAATAAATAAAGATATTACATGAGGTTTCTCTTAGACTACTTAACACATCAAAGTAAAAATTATGCAGAGAAGGCACATCACCAGATATCAGAGTGTAAAAGCTGATGAAAAAAAATGATCGGATAGAGAACGCACTGGCCTCGTGTGGACGAAGCCATAGTGCTTGGGCACTAATAAAATAATGTTATGGATGTTAAAACACCAGCTGTATACCGTAGATTTGTTTCTGTTACTTTGATGAAACGACATCACACCAACATTGACTACATGATTCTGGGATAATGTTGAACGATATTGAACAATATCAATATTGAAAATTGGAAAACAACACTCCAGTTATAAAATTCACTAGCAGTGCTTTATTTACCAATTATTAAAAATACAAATTTCTTGCAGAGTTCACTTTCCACTCTGATATAACACTCCTTATTCAGATTACTAATCTGTTTTTAAGATTAGGGGATAAAAAACAAACTATAATGTCGCAAAAACATATGATTTCTTTATTTATGATTTCGATATTATATAGGTCATAGGGATTATTTTGTGTTACAGTAAGAAAGAAATTCACAAAATAAGAGTAGATAAGTTAAATCAATTAGCATTTTATTCACAATTAAAATTACAGAAAAAAAGCAATATCAAATGTCTATGATATATAATTTACATTTTAACTTTCAATCATGCTGCAATTTTACTTGTACAAAATTTAATTTAAAGCACTACAGCATTAAGTGGTTGAGGGTTAATGTTCTTCCTGTCAATCCCGAGATTGGAACTCACAACCATGTCATCAGTTAGTCACTACTGATTCACTACGGGCTGCATTTCTGTAAAATCACAAAGAAATGTCATTAAAACAGAAATTGTATAAAAAGATTTTAATTAATATGCTTTAAATTGTAGTTTATTAACCTCCTTCACTTAGACGTTCCCCAGTGTTGGAGTGTGGGTTCGGATAGTAGTATTTGAACAATGCTAAAATAATAACAATGATGAACATCAGGCAAAAACCTACAATCTGGGGAAAAAAAGAGAAGCAAAATAAGCAAATTTGTAAGCCAGTAAACAAATGATCAATTAAAATGTATTATGTTAGTTAGTTAGTTAGTTAGTTAGTTAATTTATTTATATAGCACATTTAAAACAACTGATAGTTGACCAAAGTGCTTTACATGAAAAATAAAAATAAATTATTTAAAAACAACAAACATCAAAATATCAATAAAAAACACTACAACACATGTTTAAAAGCCTCAGTAAACAAATACGTCTTTAGATTCGATTTAGATACTGTGAGCTGAGCGGACATGGAATGGGAGCTTGTTCCAAAGGGTGGGACCGGCCACAGAAAAAGCGCGGTCACCCCTCCTTCTTAGTCGACTTTTCGGAATTGTAAGCAGAAGCTGATCAGATGATCTAAGTGCTCTCTGAGGGCAGTATGAATGAATCAAGTCACTCATATATTGAGGCGCTACCCCCTTAATCACCTTAAAAACAAATAAAAGCATTTAAAATATAACTCGATATTCCACCGGCAACCAATGTAACGAGACTAAAATCGGAGTAATATGACAAGATTTCTAGATTTAGTCAAGAGTCGTGCTGCAGCATTTTGAACCAACAGCAGACGAGCTAGTGCCGAGTGACTGACCCCATAATATAGCGCATTTCCATAGTCTAAGCGTGAAGAAATAAAATCATGAACCAGAGCCTCAAAATCCTTGAAAGAAAAACAGCCCCTCACCTTAGCCAAAATCCTCAAATGATAAAAGGATGACATCACTACAGCTGATATTTGCTTCTCAAATTTTAAATCTGAGTCAAATATCTTCACATGTGATCTAATATAGGGTGACAGTGGTCCCAAGGCGGGGGTTAGAATTTTAACAGTTGACGGCGATCCAAATAATAACACCTCAGTCTTAGACTCATTTAAATGTAAAATATTTGTGGCCACCCATTTTTTTAAGCCACATAAACAATCAAATAAGGGTTGCATCGATTCCGGATTTTCAAATTTTAGGGGCAGATAAAGCTGCGTGTCATCTGCGTAACAATGATAAGAGACCCCATATTTTGTTATTATGTGGCGAATATGTATATATAACGAAAATAGAACACAGCTAAGTATAGACCCTTGTGGAACACCATACAGAAGAGGGGCTGGAGCAGTCGATGATTCATTAAAAGACACAATTTTCTAGAATTCAAAAATGATGAGAACCATTTCAATGCAGTACCCGAAATACCAACCAACTGTTGAAGGCGCTCTAAAACCTCGTGGTCTATGGTGTCGAAAGCGGCACTAAGATCTAACAATATCAACACCGCACAATCCCTCGAATCCACAGACATAAGCAAGTCATTTGTAACGTTAATCAATGCAGATTCAGTACTATGTTTTGCATAAAAACCTGATTGAAATGGATCCAAAATATTATTTTCAATAAGATATAGTTGAAGTTGATGATAAACAACCTTTTCAAGTAGCTTAGAGAGGTCTATAATTCATCAGGTCATTAACATCCAAATCTGTTTTTTTTTAAAAGTGGTTGGACGATTGCATGTTTAAAAGCTGTAGGAACTTGACCAGACATAAGCGAAGTATTAATTATCTGTAAAATGGAAGAACCAATGCAGTTAAAAGCTTCCTTTATAAGACGGGGAGGCAATAGATAATGGGGATAAGAAGAGGGCTTTAATTCAGATATTAATTCCCTTAAATACTGAAGAGTGATTGGGGAAAAATCGACAAATTTAGCACTACCAGAGTATCACATGAACATGCCTGAGTCCTAATGTTAGTTCAACAAAATAATTAAGGAAAAGATCACTATTCAAATGCGATATATTACTGGAAATGTTTTCGGGAGGGCTTAATAAAGTACTTAATGTATTAAATGAAACTCTCGGCTGATGGTTGTATTTTAAGATTAAATCAGAAAAGAATTTTTCTCTTGCGGATTTCACAGGATCTTGAAACATAGCTAATGATTCTTTCAAAATTTGATAAGAAACTTGCAATTTATCCTTCCTCCATTTTCTTTCAGCCCTCCTACATACCTGTATGAGACTTCTTGCCGAATCATCAAGCCACGGCTGAGATTTTGTTTTGGGTCGAATTCTTTTCAAAGGCGCTATAGAGTCTAAGATAGTACCGCAGGTAAAATTTAAATTACGAACTAGTTCATCTAAAGCAGAAAATTAAAAAATGCCTCTATAAACCGTGTTACTGTGTCTTTATTTATCAGCCGTGCAAAACGTGAAATAGGGCGACAAAAATTATCTGCGTCCTGCACATGTAAATTAAACACAATGGTCATGTGATCATAAATACCATCATTATATGTCTGAGTATTCTCAATATCAAGGCCGTACGCTAAAACCAAGATCCAACATATGGCCGCGGTCATGGGTCGGCCCAGAAACATACTGCTTCAAATTAAACAAAATTAAGTCTATTAGATGAATGAACTCAGCCACTAATGGCTTATCAGGGCAGCAAATATGTATGTTAAAGTCCCCAACAATTAAAACTCTATCCCAATGTAATACAATCATAGTGAGAAACTCTGAGAACTCCTGTATAAAATTAGAATTCGGTTTAGGTGGCCGGTATACCACGCAGCAAGGAACAGGTTTCCCAAAATTGATCTTTAAAGTCTGCAATTCAAAATAACTATAAGATGTAACAACCGGCAGCTCCAACTATTTTTAAAAACAGTGGCTAGGCCACCTCCTCTTCTGGACAGCCTTGGAGAGTTAAAACAGCTACAATCCTCAGGGGTCAGTTCCTTTAGAACACCAGCCTGATCAACATTCACCCAAGTCTCACAAAGAAATAAAAAACCTAGCCCACAAGATTTGAAATAGTCATTTAAAATAAAAGATTTGTTTGAAATAGACCTCGTATTGATCAGCGCCATCCTCAGAACTTGAACGGGGGTTTGGAGAACGCACGATGACTGATTTAATGTTATCAGCACCTCCCGGTTCACGACACGATACTCGTGCAGCATGTCACATTGCTGCCCCCATCTGAGTGCCGGGCCCGGCTCCACCGGCCACACAGGCATGCCGTTCGAAAAGTGGGGGCTAGGTGGAGAAGACCCATGGCGGTTCTCATGCCGCCGTGGACCAAGTCCCAATTAAAGCCCAGCTTTACTAGCCACCTTGGTCGTACCTGTAGGCCGGAACGGCAGCCTCGTCTCCTCTGCCTCTTTCGCTACTTAGGGGGTAGAGGCGCATAAATCACAGCATTGGGACTTGCCCGATCATATTCTTCAGTATCTCCAGTATTTCCTGCATTTCCAAAATCCACCAGATTGAACGCTTGCGAATTCCGGCTCGTCATACCATGTCGTATGCCCAAAAGTATCTGCCGGTCATAATTTAAAAACGTACATGCCGATTCAAATATAAAAATAGCAGAACAAATTAAAAAATAGCGAAGCCAATTTGGCGAAGCCAAACAAAGGTGCCATCTTGGAGCACTTACAGACTTGTACAGATTCAATTTGTGTAATTTCTAACATCATTGTGACTCCATATCCAGCAGAAATTTTTGGTTGCCAAATGTTGTGACAGTATTAATTTAGCAACTTCAAACACAAGATCAGATAGTATAGATACAGATAGTAGTATTTCTCAACCCACTATTCCTGAAACTCACACTATGAGGTTGTAACATTCCAATTACATCGAATATTGTAAAAAGCAAAGGGAATAAATCATGTAATTCCCCTTTGATTATCTTCAGGAAAAACAACACAGCAAGTTCTTAATAATTACAGAGTAACTCCTCAACTGTAAATGATCTCACAACAAGCAAAAATTTTAAAATACATGTTATAAAGTGCTCTCTAAACATTGGTGCCCACATTTTGGTTATTAAATTCAAAGCAGAAGAGAGGAAAATATTAATCCACTCATGTGTCACTCCCAACAACATCTAATGAACATGGACATTTTCATCCAGAAAGTACAAAGTGACCTCTATCAAAAGCAAGCTGAATCATACTCACTTTAGCATGCCTCAGCATGCACTTTTGTATCAGGACAGTCACTTAACCTTGTTGAGTAGAGCTCCTGGTGGCTACAGGAACTGTTCTAGACGGTATGGCCACGGATGGGGAAGAGCAAATCATGACATCCATCTATCCCTCAATGCACACAGCAGTATATTCCTTTACTTGTTGTCACTCTCATGGAAACAAAACTTTCTTCTCTCCTATACAAGCATATATTTTAACAATAATTGATTCCATGGAAGTGCCATGGAACTGCCATATACTCTCTCTGCAATCTTCTCATGTCCTGCAATTCACAGGGAGAAAAACTTATCTCTCATTACTTCTACTCTCAAAACCAAAAATCTGATTGGTTCATTATGTTTAAATCTTGAAAAAGAGAGATTTGACTGAACCTGTTCCCTTTCAAAAGCTGCACTCTCTTTGTTTCCGGTTGTGAAGCCTGTGTATGTCAAAACCGCCGAATACCTCGTCTTATAACCTCTGCCAGGCATGACGTCACAGAATAAAGTGCACCTGCAGGTTATAAATAAGAGTGAACCGAAAACATCCTCAGATATTTTTGTCTTCAGGATCGCTTTGTGTTTGCATGTGTGCGTGCAACAGAATCACGGTAGGAAAGAAAAACTTTACTTACCGATAATGGCTGCTCTGCACACCATGGCAGTTTTGCAGGCATACCAAGCTCACCTGCTAAGATTTCTGAGTACTGGCGGGTCTATTGATGGCGCCTAGCCACAGATTTATTTCTCTGTGCCACCAAGCAGACGGCCCGTGCTATCGGCCGTTCTATGGCTGCCGCGGTCGCCACGGAGAGACATCTATGATTTAATCTCACGGGCATTGAGGTCAGGGATCGCGTTTTCCTCCTTGATGCCCTCCCCTCTCGCCTTTCGGCTGTAAACACTGCCGCCACTAGGTTCGGGAGGCGAAGCTCTACTAGCAGACCTCTGTGAGGTTTCTCCCCTGCCATGCTCAGGAGTCGGGACCGTCGGTCACCCAGTCCTGACCAGGTCTGGTCCCCACGAGGTGTGAGGTGCAGAAGGAGAGTGGGCCGAGCCAGCTACCCCCTCGTAGAGACAGGGGAAGGACTCGTTTGAGGCAATCCGCCTCAAAGAGAAAAAAAAAAAAAAAGCACCGGACCTGAGAAGCATTATCTCCACCAAAAATTAAGTCCTGAGGTTGACGTGCCCAGGACCACGTGGGTGTCTCCCCCTGGGGAGGGACGTGTAAAAAAAAGAAAAATCCAATAAGGGATAAAGACTCCTCCCTGGCACCCTAAGGGGGCCGTTGTCTAATCTCCGCCACCACTGGTGTTTCGGGAAGCAGCGGTCTCCAGCGAAATGTTAGGTGCTCAGGTCCTTCCTGCCTTGCTTCAGGATGCCGGACACCTAACACCCCCCCTCCGTTGGCGTGGTCTTCACTTCCATGAAACCGGACTGAGCACATCTCCTGACTTGGCATTTACAGAATCAGTTTGCTGGCAAAGGGGCCATAGAGCATGTTCCCCTGCCAGACGAGAGATGGGGGGGTTGCGTCCAATTTTACATCTTCTTGGGCAGAACATCAAAATGTTGACAGCCAAAATGATCGTTTCTCAAATTCTTTGAGGTTTGGTTTGTGACGGTCAACCTGAATGACGCATATTTTCATATAGAAATATTGCCACAACACAGGAGGTTCCTGAGGTTTGCTTTCGGGGGCAAAGCTTACCAGTATCGGGTCCTTCTATCTGGCTTAGCCCTGTTACCCCGCACATATAAAATGCACGGATGCAGCTCTGGCTCTATGATTCCAGGGCATCCGTATTCTGAATTGTATAGAMGACTGGCTRATCCTAGCTCAGTCYWAWTAGCTAGCGCTTCGACATCGGGATGTCGTCCTAGCTCAACTCCATTCTTTAGGATTGAGACCTGTTCAGAGGACAACATATTTGGGTGTCACCTGGGATTCGATCACAAGGCGGGCACAACTGTTTCCCACTTGTGTTGAACCCATCCTCCAACACCTTGAAGGAAATCAAGCTAGGCCAGAAAGTGACTCCATCACTTTCAAAGATCTTAGGTCTCATGGCAGCTGCGTCCTGATACCTGATACCTTTGGGCCTTCTGCACATGAGGGTGTTTTCAGTTGTGGCTAACAGCCAGGGGATTTCACTCAAGGGCCAATCCCCAGAGGCTAATAAGGGTTACGCGCCGGGGCTTCGTACCCTTTCTATGTGAAAGGAATACGAACCTCAGGACCTTCCCTTCCCTCCCTTAGCAGAATTCTCCAACCTGTCATCTGATGAGATTCAGCAGATCATCTTGTCATCTAACCCCACCACCTGTCCTTTAGACCCAATCCCTTCCACAATGCTCCAGGCCATCTCACGAGACCTCCTTCCCTTCACCACAACCATCATCAACCATTCAATATCATCTGGTCATGTTCCTGCTRCTTTTAAGAAGGCAAGGGTTTTTCCCATCCTCAAGAAACCATGCCTGGACCCWTCAGAAGTTAACAACTATCGTCCGGTATCACTTCTCTCTTTTATTTCCAAMATTCTTGAAAAGACTGTTTATAACCAAATGTCTCTTTATCTCTCACAGAACAACCTTAATGATCCCAACCAATCTGGATTCAAAGTGGCACATTCCCTTTATCCCTTATTGGCACTGAGAAGCTCCATGCTGCTAGATCTGCTAAACTGTCATCTGTTCTGATCCTCCTGGACCTGTCAGCTGCATTTGACACAGTGAACCACAAGATCCTATTATCTATTCTTACAAGCCTTGGAATTTGTGGAACAGCGTGGCAATGGTTTGCTTCTTACCTAGAAGATAGGTCGTATGAGGTGACATGGAGGGGATCTACATCTGCCCCATGTAGACTCTCTACTGGTGTCCCACAGGGCTCAATACTTGGTCCCCTCCTGTTCTCCCTCTATACCCGGTCTCTTGGTAAGGTCATATTATCGCATGGATTTTCATACCATTGTTATGCAGATGACACTCAACTTATTTTCTCCTTTCCTTCCTCTGACACTCAGGTTTCCACCCGGATCTCAGCATGTCTAGCAGACATCTCATCCTGGATGGCAGCTTATCAGCTGAAGCTCAATCTGAGTAAAATCAAACTGTTGTTCATCCCTGGTGACTCATCCCCAGGTCAAGATCTTGTGATATCCCTGAACAACAATCAAATCACTCCTTCAGCCACTGCCCGCAATCTTGGGGTAACCTTGGACAATCATCTGTCATTTTCCCCACACATCGCTAACCTTACTCGCTCTTGTAGATTTCTTCTTTACAATATCAGAAGAATCCGGCCATTTCTCTCTTCACAGGCTACTCAGGTGCTTGTTCAGTCCCTTGTTATTTCAAGACTGGACTACTGCAACTCACTCCTGGCTGGCCTGCCTCTGTCCACGACTCGTCCTCTGCAACAGATCCAGAATGCAGCAGCACGTCTCATTTTCAACCTTCCCAAGTTCTCCCACATCACCCCACTCATCCGCTCCCTGCACTGGCTTCCTGTAGCTGCCCGCATCAAATTCAACACACTGATGCTTGCCTACAAAGCTAAAAATGGCCCAGCACCCACTTACCTCTCTGCTCTAATCACACCACGTTCCCTCCGATCCTCCAGCACTGCTCGCCTCATCCCACCATCTCTCGGGGACGAGGGCGGCATTCATCCAGACTCTTTTCTGTTCTGGCACCTAAGTGGTGGAATGAACTTCCTCTAGATGTCCGTACAGCAGAGACTTTGACTATCTTTAAACGACGACTCAAAACGTACCTATGTCTCCAGTACTTACAGGACTAACCCCCCCCCCCCCAAAAAAAAAAAAACCCTCTTCCCAGTTGTGTTAGACTAATGGCACTTAGTTATTGACCTAGTTAACGCAGTGTAAGTATCTATCCAGTGATGTAAACTTTAAAGCACTTTTTATAAGTCGCTCTGGATAAGAGCGTCTGCCAAATGCCTAAATGTAAATGTAAATGTAAATGTATGTGGTTCAGAGCCCAGTTTTTGACTTTGGGTCCCACTTTAGGTCCGTCTTGTCGTCGCAAGATGCTAACAACAGACGCTTCCCTCATGGGCTGGGGTGCGGTCTTGGATGGCCGTCCAGCACAAGGGACTTGGAGAGGGCATCTTCTCACATGGCACACCAATTGCCTCAAAATGATGGCTCTGTTTCTGGCCCTGAAACACTCCTCCAGCAGTTGAGAGGCTACTATGTCCTAGTGCAGGTGGACAACACTGTGGTAGGCTCGTACATAAATCGCAAGGGTGGACTGTGCTCGCGCCACTTGAACAAGCTAGCCCACCAGGTTCTGTTTTGGGCACAGGACAAGTTCCTGTCCCTCAGAGCAATTTACATTCCGGGGCACATGAATGTAGGAGCGGACTTGCTATCCAGACAAGCTGTGACACTTGGGGACTGGAAACTCCACCCTGAAGTAGTCAGTCAATCTGAGAAAGACTTTATATAGCAGAGGTGGACCTCTTCGCATCGCAAGAGGCAGCACAATGTCCCCTTTACTACTCTGACTCCTCCAGCTCCCCTGGGTCTGGACGCCATGGCCCACACGTGGCCCAGATTACGCCTTTTATGCATTTCCTTTGATATTTCTGCTCCTAGGAGTCCTGGCGAGGGTCCGTCAACAGGGTTGCGCCTCTTATCGATAGCGCCCCAGTGGCCGACCAGAGTGTGGTTCTCAGATCTAATATATCTCCTTGACGGCTCACCCTGGGTGATTCCAGTGAGGAGGGATCTTCTGTCTCAGGCGCAGGGGACAATATTTCATCCCYGGCCCGAGYTCTGGRACCTTCACGTTTGGCCCCTGAAGGGGACCAACTAAGAGATGCTGGTCTTTCAGCCAGCGTAATTGAAACCATTTTAAGTGCCAGGCCTCCCTTCACTAGAAGAACGTATGCCTTCAAATGGTGTGTATTTGAAAGTTGGTGCATGGTAAGACATGTAGACCCAGTCCACTGCCAGATTGTTTCAGTGCTGGAGTTTCTGCAAGAAAAGTTGTCCTCTGGCTTATGCCCTAGTATTCTCAGAACATACATAGCCGCTATTTCGGCATGCTCTGACTGATGGGGTTTCTGTGGAAAAGCACCATTTAGTTGCCCGTTTTATTCATGGAGGTAAACGGTTGAGGCCGTCCACTAGAGCGACAGTCTCTTCATTGGACTTAGCTATCATACTCGAAGGCCCGGCTGACACCCCTTTCGAACCACTAGAGTAAGCGCCTGCCAGGCTTCTGTCCCTTAAGATGGTTTTTCTTATGGMCATTACTTCTCTGAAAAGGATTGGGGATCTGCAGGCTCTGTCAGTCTCCCCATTCTGCCTAGACTTTGCCCATGGGGCTAGTCAAAGCTATTCTGCATCCTCACCCGAACTATCTTCTCAAAGTTCCATTCTTGCCCATGCACCCAGTCATTCTTGAAGCCTTCTGTCCTCCGCCTTTCACAGCTCTGGAGCAGGAAAGACTTCACTTACTGTGTCCAGTATGTGCTCTTTGGATTTACATCCACCGCACTAGCCAGTGGCGTAAGTCAGAGCAGCTCTTTATTTGCCATGAGGGTCGCAACCGGGGGGCGGCCCCACTAGACAGACTCTGTCTCACTGGGTGAGACATGCTATTGCTCTAGCCTATGAGGCGCGTGGTCACACTTCGCCTCTGGGAATCAGGGCTCATTCGACCAGGGGGATTGCCTCATTGATTGCCTTGGCAAGAGGTGTCCCCCTGCAGCAGGTGTGTGATGCGGCGGGCTGGTCCTCTCGCCACACGTTTGTTACATTTTATAGTCTGGATGTCAATGCTACTCCGGACTCGTGGATGCTTGAGTCAGCATCCGAGAGCTAGGTCTGAGACCTCCTTGGCTATTGTGCGCACACACTACACAACCTAGGGGTCCAGACACTTGCAGTGCGGCAACATTGGTATTCTCGTTCCCATAGCGTTTTCACGCAGCATCGAGTATATCTTTTGAAAGGGAACGTCTCGGGTTACTTAGCTGTAACCCTGTTCCCTGATAAAGCGGGAAAGAGATGCTGCGTTTCAATGCCGCACTGCTAGCGTGCCTGGACGTCCTTCAGACAAAATTGACCTGAGGATGTTTCCGGTTCACTCCTATTTAKAACCTGCAGGTGCACCTTATTCVSTGMYGTCATGCCTGGCAGAGGTTATAAGCCGAGGTATTCGGCGGTTTTGATAGCGTTTTCATGCAGCATCTCGTTCCTGCTTTATCAGGGAACAGGGTTACAGCTAAGTAACCCGAGACGTTTCTGATGCCAGTAAATACACATATATTGCTTTGTTAAACAACAAGTGCAACAAAATAACACCTCCAAGTGAATTTGATCACACAATAAATAATGTTTATTTCAATCTTAGCATAAGGTTAAGTGACTGTCCTGATACAAAAGTAGGCTGGTTAGGGTTAGTTTTGTTCATAATAATACTGACATGATAAACATACATGCATAAAAACATTTGTGCTAAAGATAAAGACTTTTGCACAGTACTGTATAAACATTTATACGAGACTAGGGTTGAATATGTATTGTTCATCTGTCTTATATATACAGCCACATCCATAATACTTTGGACATTGACAATTTAATATGTTAAACTTTTGAATTAAACTGAAAATCTACACTTCAATCAGATTTTAATTGCTTCACTTCATTGTTGTGTACAGATCCAAACTTATAACAATTGTGGCACTGTTTAGAAATTTGAGGACCAGACGATGCATGAAGTCATTTCCCTGGTGCTTTTATAGTTAAATTGCAAACAAAAACAACAATAAAAAAAGGTACAAATGCTTAGAAGGATGCAACCGAGCAATCAGAGCAATCTAACAGGTGAGACAGGTAGAAACAGAGAACCAAGATAACATAGAAAACACAGCAGTGTAATGATGCAAAAGACAAACAAATCACAGAAAAACAACTATCTATTGGGTGGTGCCAGAGTATTTAAGGCTGTGACAGCCTGGAGAAAGTAGCTATGGCAAAATCTTGAAGTGTGTGTCCTAATGCTATGGAACCTTCTACCTGATGGCAAAGGGACAAACAGACTATAAGAGAGGTGGCTCTGTGTATGAAGAGTATCTGAAAAATGACCTGAATAGGAGGAAGGGAGACCCCTGTGATCTTTTTTCAGCATTCAAAGCATGCACTTAAGTCCCAAACCACACAGTGATAACAGCTGGCTAGGATGGTCACCACAGCTCCCTTGTAAAAAAAAAAAAGATGAGGGTTGGTGGTGGGACACTAGCTCTCTCAGGAAGTAAAGACATTGCCGTGCCGTCTTCACTGTATAACTAGTGTTGATTGACCAGTGAAGTCATCAGAGATATACACACCAAGAAACTTGATGCTTTTGATTCTATCCACATTTGATCCACTAATGCGCAGGGTAGGGTACTCAACCTGCCTTCTTTGTCTACATTAAGAGATAAAGTGTCGCTATGTGTTACGGAATATACAGACTCAACAGACAGTGATTGTAAGAGATCCCGAACGGGCGTTTTATTGACAGTTTGAGTAGAATGGAAACAATGAATGAATAAACCAGATTGTCTTAACTGAGTGGATGATTGAGCTGGTGGATGTGCAGAGATGATGGACGTGGAGAAAACACAGACCAAGAGACACAGCGTGGAACCAGGAGACGACACGAGACAAAACAAGGAGTAGCGAGTTCTAGGTACATGGCGGAGTTTGTTGTCCCTAGATGAAGTCAGATGTTGAGTGAAGGGAAGTGTGGTGTATTTGAGGTGTGCTGGTGATGAGAATCAGGTGTTCATGTGTTTAGAACTCGGGTAATTGGGAACGTAAATTGAGGGTGAAGCCTGGTGTTTCTGTGACACTATGACACCAGCGAACTTAATGATAATGTTGGATTTAGACTTGGCAGTTCATCATGAGAGAATAGGATGAACAACAATGGGCTATGCACCCAGAATTTTGTGTGATGGTACCAGACTTTCTGCTTTCAGTGCAGACTGATTGTGGTCTCTCTGTCCGTAAGTCTAGATGACAGTTACAGATGGAAATACTGAGGTCCAGGAGAAAGTGTTTCTTCATTGCCTGCTGTGAAATGATTTGTATTAAATTCTGTATTGAAATTGATGAACAATATTCTCACATATACACAGCCTTAGTATCTTAGTGTGACAAAATGGAGTGCATGCTGTAAGAGATGGAGTAATCAATAGAGTGGTTACTGCAGTATGCAAACTTTAGGGGGGACCAACTGAATATGTCTCTTAACCAGTCGCTCAAAGCACTTCATTGTAATTGGAGTCAGTGGTACAGGATGATAGTCTAGTAACATAGTAACCTACTGTAAAGATCTATCCAATGATGGTAACTTAAGGACTATTGTAAATCACTCTGGATAAGAGCATCTGCCAAATGTCTAAATGTAAATGTAGTCATCAAAGCATGTCACTTTTGATTATTTTGGGACTGGAATGATGGTCTTTAAGCTCAAGAGGACCACAGACTGGCTCATATGCTGTAAAAACACCTTCCAGCTGGTCAGAACAATGCTTGAGGACTCTCCCTGGTAGCCCTGTAGCCTTTTGTGGGTTGACTCCTCACATCATCTCGGGTCATGGGGGAACACCTGTTCCTCAGGGTTGGGTGAAGACTTGCATGCCCGCATGTTGTTCAAGGCTTCAAAACACTTAACTTATCTGGAAGGTGGATATCACCACATTTGGTTTGTCAAGTTTGTCAGTCTGTTAAGGCCACCATTCCCTTCCACGTGAACCTGGAATCCTTGTTTTCACAGAGGTGGTTGTTAATCTTCTGAGGATACAAGCTTTTTACCTTCCTGGTGGCTTTGGAAAGCTGTACTGATCTTAAAAGTCCATTATCACCAGACCTCGAGGCAGCATCTCCAGGCCTAAGCATAGCATGAATCTCAGATGACAACCATAGCTTCTGGTTGGCACATATGGTTATGGTCTTTACAGTAGTGACATTCTCAAAATATCTTCAGGAAGGTGCGCTGGTTATAAGAGGCTGCTTCACTATACATATTTCAGTCTGAGCACCCAAAACAATTCTTTAAGGCTGAAGTAACCCCTTTCTGGCCAGACCTTGGTAGTCTTTTGTTCTGATATGGGGTGTTTCAGCAATGGACCACACACTGGGAGAAGCAGAACATAAAGGTAATCTCTATAAGCCAGGTGGGGGCAGGGAATAGCTCTGTGTTAGTTGGAGATGTTGGTATAAAATAGGTCTAACATATGTTCACGCCTAGTGACATGTTCACATGTAGGTCAAATTTTAGTGCTACCATTTTTAGGTTGCCATTATACCTGATACCTGTGTTGAGAACATTGTTATGCAGCCATGTTTCAGTAAACATAAGCAACATTTATTTCAACATTATTATCCCAAAAGCATACATTTACATGTAGGCATTTCGCAGACGCTCTTATCCAGAGCGACTTACAAAAAGTGCTTTAAAGTTTACATTACTGGATAGATACTTACACATACATTAACATACATTAACCAATAAAGGGAAGAGGTGTGAGAGAATAGGTAGGACAGATGAGGAATGGAGAGGAAGTGCAAAGGAAAAGGTCATCTGGTGAAAGGACATATGATGACGATTAGAGGAAAGCAAGTCTGTGGAGTTAAAAAGAAGTACAGTACATCCCCTAGGAGAAGTGCGTAGGAGCTAGAGACAGAACCTAAGGGAAATGAGCAGCAGACTGTGGCAATATGGACATGAAACCATCAACTGGCAATATGTATCCATAAACTGTGTATTAGTTGCTAATTATATTTTTTAACATGTAATTAATGTATTTTCTTTCCTAGGCCAGAGAATTTCCTCAAAAGCAAAGTGTTTGGACAGAGAAATTCGAAAAATGAAGTGTTTCCCATATCAAAGAAGCATTTTTCTGCCATCATACATTTATATAAAGATGTAGTATGTGGTATTCACTATTTGATTATTGTTACAATGTGATGATCATTGCCATGACTAAATATATCTCTTATACAGGGTCAAGAATCAAACCTGTGTAGAACTGGTACAACATTTTTGGCCCTACAACCACCCTTTGTTTCTGTTGCAACAGTAAAAGACCTCGGTGTGATTATAGATYCCAGYCTTTCRTWTGARRCWCATGTAGATAATATCACCAGGATAGCTTTCTTTCACCTTAGAAATATGGCCAAGATAAGAAACA
The DNA here is from genome assembly GCA_003987875.1 of Clarias batrachus. Lineage (NCBI taxonomy): Eukaryota > Metazoa > Chordata > Actinopteri > Siluriformes > Clariidae > Clarias > Clarias batrachus. Next base: position 46,781 of record QMIH01002621.1, on the reverse strand, counting down.
TATTGTCACTAAATGATGCAGAAAAAC
>QMIH01002621.1:30917-42950 GCA_003987875.1 Clarias batrachus | reverse complement strand
ATATATATATAGCAATGGAAAAATGCAAAATATTACTTCTCCTGCATTGTTGGCATCAATAATTTTCATTTACAGAGTCTTACACAGCTGCTTAGAGGAACACATGGTTGCTGAGTGTTTGCAAGTGTGTGCACAAGGTGTCTAGAGTCAAAGTAATTGGAAAGCTTTAAAATTGACATTTACTAATGATAGCTGTTGCCAGGCATCAGATCTAATGAGCTGATTAAGGTCTGAGACTCTGGAACACTTAGGGTGCCCAAACTTCTGCACAGTGCCACAATAATGTTTTTATATTTTATCTTTGTTCAAGTTATGGCATAAGAAGTAACTATGCATCAATGTTTGCTGAAAATATTGTGCATTTTTACATTTCCAAGAGAGACTGTGTTTAGAAAAAATCGCCTGTTATTTATCAAGGGGTGCCTAAACTGTTGCATAAGACTGTGTATGTGACAAATAAAGTCTTAACTTAACTTAAGACTTATGGAACAATGTCCTATAGACAGATGAGGCCAAAGTGGAGCTGTTTTTGGCCTTAATGCCCAGCACGTTTGGGGAAATAGCATTTGAGCAGAAACCCCCAAATAAAAAAGCATACCCCAAGTATGCTAAGTATACTAAATCCTAGCATGCTTGCGGTCAGACTAATGATTAGTATTAAAGTTTGCTATTTTGGAACAACAAATTTTGTGTTAAGCGCATTTAAGTTGTGATTAAATTGTACAAAAGCACAATTTTATGTGTATTACTGTAAGTGTACTTTTGTGCGCTAAAGTGGAACAACTTTAAGTATACTTAGTACACTTAAAGTATATGGCTGTATATGTACTAACATAAAAGAAAATACATATTTAATGTATTATAAGTACATTACAGCAATTTTTTACTGTGTTACAAATACACGAGTAATATATTATTGATATATTCTTACTGCAGCAGTAGCATGCTGTTATACTTCAGGCCAACTCCACAAACTAAGACAGTGCACACTGTGGTTAATAAAAAATATACTTTATTATATTATACAATACACACAGTCTTCTATAATACTGTATCGCAAATGTGTTATCAGTATAATAATAATAATAATCATAATAATAATAATAACATCACTATAGTTTATTTGTTTTCAAAAAATGTCAGGTTGTCTCACAAACACACAAACAAAAATATAAACTGTTGTGTGAACAAAAACAGACAGTATTCAATGTGTTCAAACCAGGGGGGTATTCCAGAAAGCAGGTCATGTGACATACCCGGGTAAGTTTAAGAGTAAGTTAGTGGATATCCTCAACTTTCGGTTCCAAAAACGGAGGTAACTCTCTGGGTGTGTTTGTAACCATAGCAACTTGCTCTCTGAAGATAACCTGCTCGGTAGCAGCTTCTGTTCCAGGGTCAGTTTGTTTCAGAGGTTTATTGAGCATGACGTGCGCTTAACCCTTAGGCGTCTGAGGCCTTTTTGAAGACCTGCAGTGATTCCGCACTCTTCTTAAATTTGTGTAATTTTCCCTTATTTATGTCGAGCACAAACTGGGCTTTCATAATGTGGCCGATGTAAATATGTCAGATTCATGTGCAATGTTTAAACTTATGTCAAATTGCACACACAAAAAAATACAATTTAAAATTTTAGCAGAAAAGCAGAGAAAAAGGAGAATAAACAAACCTGGCAGATTGTTTTGAATACAGAAATGAGTTTATGAAAGTGTTGGCTGTGTGTCCATAGCAAAACAACTCAGTTACAACACTCAGCCTCTGTTTCACTGAATAATCTATGACTTTTCATGCATATGTAAGACCCGTTCACACCTGGCTCAGGTAATATCAGGTTTCACCAGGTGTCCGATTGTCTCAGCTGTTCACACCCATACACACTCAGACTCCTCACACAAACACGGCTTCTCCTAAATAAGATAAATATAAAGCCTGGTTTCTGAAACATTCATTGAAATACAATTCTTATGTACACACACATGTGCCCTGCGATGGATTGGCAGCCTGTCCAGGGTGTTCACTAAGTCTCCTGGGATAGCGGTAATGATGATGAGTGAGTGAGTGTGCACACACACACACACACACACACACACACAAAACAAAAACTACACAGCAAAAAATGGTAGAGTATATTCTGACTGAAATAAAGCACCTCAAATCAGCGCACGTTTTGCGCAGCGCATTTGTAGCGAATATAAATCTGTGTTTGTTGTGTTTCTAGGGGATTTTGAGCAGAGAAACTGCATTTTAAGAAAATAACTCTCTTATAATTCTATACATCGGCGCGCGCGTGCCTCGGGTTTTAAAAATTGTTTTTGTTTCTTCATTCAAGCCCTTCGTGTTCTGTTGGACACGGGAATGCATCAGCACATCACTCCCACAAACAACATAGCAGTTAGCATTTACTTACATCTGAATGGAGCCGTTTACATAAATCCTGCATGTGAATGGAGCGCGAGGGGCGGGGGCGGGGCTCCAACGCGTGCGGTGACAAGAATCTAACATGCGTCTGTTTTTAATTTTTAACATTAATTCAACAGCAAAAAATTATTTGGCGATAAACTTTTTGGAAAGAAAACCGTTTACTGTTTGTGTACATATTTTTTTCTGGGTTACTACGATATAATTTCATTCACTAAAAAAAAGCGATTGGCATCATCGACGATGCCATCGACCCCTAAGGGTTTTAATATATTATAGGTATTATCACAAGGATAAACAAAATCAATAAGAACGATACCAAAAACACCAACATTACCAAAATGTTTATGCAAAATATATATATATATCTTCAACCATGGTAACAAGAGATGATGCAGTGAAAGGATTTGAAAATGTCCCGATATGATCGTGTGAAAATTCTTCTATTACTACTCCCTCATATGCACTGCTTTGTGTGTGTGTGTGTCCCTTCTTCTCTACTGTACATAAAAGTTTGAAATGATAATTATGGGAGGAGACATAAACACATATAGAAAGCACTCGTAATAAAATGAAACCTTGTAAGAATTCCTTATTTGTCATAAAAATTAAATCATTGAGATAAATGAGATAAAAATGTAAACAAAAACACCACATCTCACCATCAGTGCAATAGTAACTGAAGTAAGTATTAAAAATACACTTTTAGGTTTAGACTCTGATAGAATGTTCCATATCAAGATCACTGATCTCACTCTCTCTGGTTCATGCTCAGACTTGTTGCTCACTCTGTTTTCATTCTATACCTTTACGGGCAAAAAAATTATTCCAAAGATAGAAAAAAAAAAAAAAAAACCTTAAAGCAGCCAATAAAAGTAACTATTATGTAAATAACTCATATGATGTCTTTATAAATGGGAACAAAGTAACAAATTAATCTGTCTTCATTATAAGTACAACATAGACGGACTCCACAGGATGGTAAGTTTAAAGATGAGTAAGTTTATTTCACAGGATTGTAAGTCGTGGCAGAGTATGAGAAGCAGTTCAGAGGCAGTTATGAGAAGGATATCAAACAACTGTAGACAAAGGGAGAGCAAGGGTTTACGGTCGGATTGCCTTTCTCCCTTTTGCGGGGACCAGGAGTGGGGGGAAGCCCGACCTGACGATGAAGGGAGACGGGTGCAACCACACACCACGGCGGCACTGGAATAATCGCTCGGAACTCTGAACCGGATCACTTCTGAAAGGAAGAGTACAGATAAGTAGTTAGTTAAGTATCTTTCTTCTTACTTGTTCAGAGGAGGTTGAGTCCACTCTCATAAATGCGAGCCTGGACGCTGCCTGAGACGCGGTGTGTGGTTTCTATGTGCGTGCACTGATTGGCGACAGGTGATGGTGATTAATACTCTGGAGATAAAGGACGTGTGGTCTGATTGAGTTCTGAGCCTGGTCCGACTGTGACAATAAGACTTCCAATATAGCTCCAAGCAACGATGACGGGCCCAAGCACTCTGCGCCATCGCCACCCCGGGGGAACCGCACAACCCGTGTGTTATTTGAGCATGTTACAACCTCGAAAAAGCCATCACCACCCAGTTGCAGCGCACACCTTGCACACATCACACACTATGCAGGCCTACTGTCAGTTTGAGCCCTAAATATTTGTTGAGTGCATTCATGTGTGAAGTGTGTGTGGGTTAATGTGTGTGTGAGAGTGTGTGTGTGTGTGTGTGTGTGTGTGTGTGTGTGTGTGTGTGTGTGACGTATGGATGTGTCAGTCTGTGTGTGACGAGTGAACAGTGTTTGTGCATGTTTGTGTGTGTGGTGTGTGAGTCTGTGTGTTAACATTAGTGATGTGTGTGAGACAGGTGACTTGTTAGTGTGTGTGTGTGTGTGTTTCTGTGTGCGGGTGTGTGAGACAGAGATGTGAGTGTGTGAGTGTAAAATTTGTGATGTGTGATATACATGAGTACGAGTGTGTTTGTGTATACATGCGTGTGTGCGTCTGTGTGAGAGTTTTTACATTGTGATATGTGTGTTTGTGCATGTGTGTGTATCGTGAGAGGTGTGTGTGTGCATGTATGTGCATTAACATTCGTGATGTGTGTGTATGTATGTGTGCATGTGTGTGATGTGTGTGTGTGTGTGTGTGTGTGTGTGTGTGTGTGTGCGTGTGTGTGTGTGTGTGTGTGTGTTAACATTTGTGATGTGTATGTGTGTACAATAGACCACAGATCCTTGAAAATAAGCCTCACACTATGATGTCACTCAATATAACTGGCCTCGTGTTGAGTTGAGCCCAGGACATGCATGAGAAAGTTGTTCGGCTCACTGAGCTCTAAATGTGTACCGAGTTTCGTGTGCCTACGTGAATGTGTGTATGAGCTAGGCAGCAAAATCTCTCATGAGGCCCCCCGAGACTGATGGCATCCTGATGGCAGCAGATTCCAACCTGTCTGCCAATGTTCATGAGTTTTTGAGCATGTTAAGTCCCCCGAAAAGTCCAAAAGGGTGGGAAAAAAATAATCCTTAGAAAAACAAGAGGGTCCTGCGCACATTATAGTGCTTGGGCCCTAATTAATGCTTAGGAAAACAAGAGGGCCCTCACACACTGATGACATAGTGCTTGGGCCCTAAATATTTACACAAGACATAGTGAGATATTAACCTTTTTAAAAAATGTACCATATATAATTAGATAGCTGCAGTGAACTTCAGCACACCATCCAGTTCAAAAGAAATACCAATAGTTAATGATTTACCTAATATTCCCTTTTTTTTAGTTAACTAAATCTTATTAATTTAAATGTTAGTTAAGTGTTAAACTGATGGATAGTACCGGATTAGTTTTGTGGTCCTTTGTAGAGTTACAAGCACTCATCATACTGTAGTTGTCTTTCTTTTAGGTTCTTGATGTCCATATACAATAAAATAAAAAAATTAAGTAATAATTCATTCATTAAAAAGTGGCATTTGAGAGAAGACAAATTATTGGTATCATATTTTATTGCTAACGATATACGCCTTTGTCAGTCAGAGGTGTTTAAAATAGTGACGGTGATGTCCGATGAAGTAGTTTGCTCTGGTCCCATCCCTATAAAACGTGGTGACATAGCTTACAGCAGGTTACACACGTGGACAAAATTGTTGGTACCCTTCGGTCAATGAAAGAAAAACTCACAATGGTCACAGAAATAACTTTAATCTGACAAAAGTAATAATAAATAAGAATTCTATGAATGTTAACCAATGAAAGTCAGACATTGCTTTTCAACCATGCTTCANAAAATAATAATCCTTAGAAGAACAAGAGGGCCCTGCGCACTCAGTGCTTGGGCCCTAATAATAATCCTAACGAAAACAATAGGGCCCTGCGCACTCAGTGCTTGGGCCCTAACCAGGGCAAAAAATATAAGCAGTGAAAAACACAGTAGTGTACTGTAGGTGATCCCTGTCCTGCGATAACAGGCGCTAAACCTCGGGAACCTTTTAGTTGTTTTAGTTTTGTTCTCAAGTGTGAATGTTTATGGGATTTAATCATCTGTCTCTGCCGCCGCACCTGTTCACAGTTGTGATAAGTGATTAATGCTGGGGGAACGTTATGCAGGGATAAATGACAAAATAAATACTGATCTGTTGTAACGATGCAGATCCGTGCATAAACTGTTCAGAACGGGCAGATCCTCAGGCTGCTACCACAGCACAAAAATATACATAAATGAGTGATTTAAAAAAATCTGTTTTATTAATTAATCGGTTTTATTAGATTTTTTTAACATATCATCTATTTATGAAACTATGTTGACAACGCCTGTACAGTATATTGACAAGCTGTATAAATTGCCTGGACACTGTAGTTAACTGAAGCAGTCCATGCGCCACCTGGCGAGTTTATACAGCATTGCAACTGTCTTATTGGAAAGCGCATGGGGGCGTTTATGGGGCGGGACATCATTAACTGCGTCATCGCGGGGGATCACATTCTGTGCACGGATCGTCATGGTTTGCTATGGGACCCGCAATGTTCCAGGCGGCTATTTCGTGCGGCTCCCACTGTATCTACTTAATAAAATTGAATGTGTCAGCACAGCAAGAGTGTTAATTTACCCACTGGTTGGGCCAAATAAAACAACCCAGCACACAAACATTTAACCCAGCAGTTTTAAGAATATTTTTTGAACATAAAAAATATTCAATTTGTAAAATAGCATAAAGAAATCATAGGTTGTGTATAGAGTGGGTGAAAACAATATGATAAATAAAGGTTATGGTAAATAAATTCTCAGACTCTTCCATTGCAGGGATTAAAAAACAGTAACAATGTCAATTTTAAAATACGTAAAAGCTCAGTGGTCCATACACAACCTCTCGCGGGGAGCCATTTCCTGAATTCGTAGTTTTCAGAGGGGTGGGGCTAAGAAACACACATCATGGTTTATTCATAAAGATTTAGCTATTTTACGGTACATAAAAATTGACCCTGCAATATAAGAACAGTGCCAGCTGGCACACCTAAAATAGATGCAGAACTATTTTTTATAGTCTTTTTTTCACAGACTATGTTGTTTACTTATAATATTTGTTAATTTAAAATTTTAAATGAGGTTTGGGCTCTGGGATGTTGAGCCTATTTCCTACGTAGTCTAATCAGCGCTCTACCGCCTGCTCAGTTCATCTTCATAATTGGATTTGATATTTTTCGAGTGTAATTCATAAATTATGTTCATAATAATGAAATGAGATGCCCTGAATCATGCTTTAGAATTAATCTAAAATGTATTTAAAATCGGAGTGTATAAACTCGTGGCTTGCACTTTCCATAGAGAAGTATCAAAATCAAAAAGTATTAAATCCAACTATTAAGTCTGATTTAATTGCTYTCTAGAACTGTTATCTATTTTATGTTTGGCTGGGAAAATAAATTTTAGGCAGAGGCGTCCACTCTGTCTTGTTAATTTATCTAAACCCCCCTTACAGTATTTGCCAACAGCGCACCCAGTTGGATAAATTCACACCTATCTTGAATGAAAGGTGAGAAGAGATTCAGCAGAATCTTCTGACACCGTGCTTGCTCTGAAGGACTACATTCGACAAAAATATATTGACTAAAGGATTGTATTTATAATAAGATAATTAATTAAATAATAAAATTATATAAAGTAAGATCTTTATCTAAAAGCCAGACCAAATGTCTCAGTGGAATCTTGGATTGCGAGTAACTCGGTTTACGAGTGTTCCGCAAGACAAAGATTTTTAACAAATTTTGACTTGAAAAACGAGCATGTATTGGTTTACAAGTACTGAGTTTTTTGACACACACACACACACACACACACACACACCCACACACACACTCTCTCTCGCCTTTACACCCCCCCTCCCCGGCTTCACACAGACACACACAATTTTTCAAAGGTAAGGTGCTGGGTCATTTCTTTTTCTTTCTTTTTTTACTTGACAGCAGTGATTCCGTTCATGAGTCAGTGATTGAGTCTGCGCTCACGCGAGCGTCATTAGAGAGATTTCTTTTTTTTTCCTGTTAAAACAGTGTTTCCGTTGTGTGTGTGTTTGTTGTGAAACTTAAAAAGCGAGGTGGGGGAGGGAGGAGGAGTTTTACTGTGTAAGACGAGGCGAGGGAAGGGGATAATTACACACACACCCACAAATACACAGCGCCTGCGCGAACAAACGGAAACACTTATCTGTTGCAATTTATTTTAACGTTTTTAAAAAGTAAAGTGCAGGTTAATTTGTTTTATTTTTACTTCATATATTGTATTAATAATTTTTATGTTTTTATTTTTTTGGGCTGTGGAACGAATTATTTGAGTTTTCATTATTTCTTATGAGAAGATTTGATTTGATTTACGAGTGTTTTGGAAAATGAGCCCGCTTTCAGAGCAAATTATGCTCGTAATCCAAGGCTCCACTGTACTGTAGTTACATAGGTTACATTTTAAAAGTACAATTGCAAGTAAATTACAAACTGCATATAAATGTAAAATATGAATAAAGCAGTATTAGACACAAATATATGATACGGTAGTATAGACATTGAAAAAGACATTGAGTACACAAATTTAAAGAATATGCAATTATGAATTAATTGTGTATATTTAACTTTGTTTCACCCATTTAAATTATATGAAAAATACTAGCCCAATATTACTTTCTGTTCAAATTTAAAGATGCACACAAAAGGAAAAGATGAACTACAACAAAGAAAAAGTGTATAATATTTTAGCCTAAAACAATATTGCTTCAAATGCAACATGAATCAAACATGATTTTAATTTTGTTTATTGTCAATTTTAGAATACGTAGAAGCTCAGTGGTCCACACACAACCTCTCGTGGGGAGCCATTCCCCATGATGTGTGTTTCMTAGCCCCACCCCACTGAAAGCTTTGCATTCCTTAATTCTAATAATAGAGGGGTGGGGCTAAGAAAAACGCATCATGGTTTATTCATAAAGATTTAGCTGTTTTATGGTACATGAAAATTGACCCTGACAACGAGTAATATAAGAACAGTGCCAGCTGGCACACCTAAAATAAATGCAGAATTTTTTATAGTCTTTTTTTCACAGACTATGTTGTTTACTTATAATATTTGTTAATTAAAAATTTTAAATGAGGTTTGGACTCTGAATACAACGCGACAGCGCGCTGTGAGGTGAACACATGCAGACCCCCAGTTACTGTAATCCCTCTTCTCACCTTTCATTCACAATAGGTGTGAAGTTATCAAACCGGTTTCACTGATGGGGGAATTGGCAGAATTGAGGAGTTTAAAAAGAATGAACAAGACTGAGCAGACGTCTCTGTCTAAAATGTATTTCACCAGCAAAACATAAACATAAATAGAAATAAAATGTTTAATGGTAACAATTAAATCAGACTTCATAGTTGGTTTTGATACTTTGAGTGTAATTCATACATTTACTGAATATATTCACATTTTGTAAAACAACGAAACCTGTTTTCTTCCTGTACCGTTTGTCCGCATCACAATGAACTGAAGCTCAGCTCGTCTACTTTCCTTGTTTTAGTCTGTAATATTGTGAAATAATAAGTGAAATCTATTCTGTGTATATGCTTAATTATTCCTTTTTATTTATGGACATGTGTAATTATGTTTGATCTGCATTATTGAGAGATGCAATGTCTTATTTTTTATCGATAAATCACACACGTTTATCAACCTTTTGATCAAAACTCTGCCTTTTGTAAAGTGAAAGTTTACGCACAAATCGAGTTTTATGCACGCATAAACTCTCAACCACATTCCAGTTATTTTATTATACCTAAACACAAAGACGGAATAGAAAGGACAAATAAAGGAATGTACAAAACATTAACACCTTTTACGGTGTTCAAATAAATAGAGTTACTGCATTATGTTTCAAGACATCCTTAATTTACATTTTCCTCCTAATCGTATGTCCATAAATACTTTTCAACATACACTTATCACTTCATTCACATAGTTAACACTATCAGGTAGCCTACCATCAGGAAATTAAATTAATTTCAAGACCATTTAAACCAAGGTCTGGCTTTTAGAAAAAGTCCTTTCATGTGCCATCTGGATATTCAGTGAAGCAAGACACATTTATTTAAATTCCCGAATGTTGCTTGTGGGATTTCGCGGCATATGCTGAATTGCAGCATTTCGCAACAAAAAGCGTGCATTTTTAATGGCCACATCTGTATATGGTACTGAAAAAATAAAAAATCTCCAGTATCTGAAAGCTGCCAAGAGTTGTTTTTCCTTTTTTTTTCTTCCAAAGTTCACCTCGACCCGGTAAGACTGTCCCTGGCAGACGTCACAAAATTAGACCATTAAATTAGAAGGTGTTTCCAAACTGATGGGAGGTGCAGTCCAGAAAATGAAAACAAAAATAACATAAAACACACATGGCAACATTAAAACACTCGACAACACAGTTAGGGACTTTACAACAAATAAAACGGATGAAATCTTCTATATTTAATGAAATTATTCTTAAAAAGGTACAAAGGTTAAAAGATAGCCATAACATCTGTCCAATAAATGTCACAGTTTGTGGGTTGATTGTGCCCAAGTGAAGATGTCTTATATATTACTTTTAGATCACAGTTACATTTTTAGAGAGCAATAACAACACTCTGCAAAAACAAAAGCCTACAGTGTTTTTATTAGGACAAACGTCTTTATAAGCAAATATAAGAGCAAAAATGTTATTGATAAAACAACTGCTGTTCCTTACCGTCATAGCACAGGATGCCACGTAAGTCAGTACATGAAGAATCGTACCAACCCCACGGACCTACCACAGCACACGGCCTATTTCCCCCAGCATTATTGGGTGTTTTTGTATACCACAGCGTTACATTTCCCAGCGATGTATTATCAAGAGACCAGCGCCAGCTGTTGACGTCATTATAGAGTCAATCCAAGCCAAGGAGATGAAATTCCATTTCTGTTGTTGTTTCTGAAGTCGGTCAACATTGTCATTACTGTTGATGATAGCCAGGTCAGTGTACTCTGCTTGGCAGTAAGCCTGAGCATTAGCCCAAGTCATTCCCTGCTGGATCAGATAGTACTTACGAGGGACAGACAGGATGAGGGGGACAACTCCTGTGGTGGAGAGATTTATGCAATGTTAGTGCTGTGTTACAAACCTTGTGTCCAATCTGTTTAAATCTAAAACATCAAATGTTACATTTTATTTCTGTTTATACTAACATGAACATAAAGTTAATATATTTGTAACTAGCTAAACCCAGTGCCTATAAACAATATAATTCATGGTTCTAGAGGTGTTCTGTATGAGACAGTAGGGCTACAATTGTAGGATGAAGGATGAAAGTGTTCTCCTTTTTGTAAAGCAGGCAAAGCCATCATAAATATACACACACACAAACACTTCTCTCACCTGTGAAAAGCAGGAGCATGAACAGATTCCGCTCCATAAATTATACTGTGAAACTCACTATAAAGGAATAAGAAATGTGATTAAAAACTCCAATAAAGTTCAGTGAAATAAGTCCCACATCACTACACACCACAAACTATTCACTATTGCTTACAGTAAATCCAGACAGTATAATTTATGTGTGGTATATGTGACCTGTGTAAAGTCTTTTATAGCTACAGCAATTACGCTCTTTATCGAATCCCTGCAGGTGTATTGTCAACCTCCTTGTTGCTGATTTGTTGTGAATCTGACACTGGATTTACTTTTATTCTCACAGCTGCAGGACAATCTTACACACTGTATGAGCAATATGTCTTCCCTTGACATACTACCTCCCTGTATAAACTTATATATTAATAGTACTTTTGTGCAGCAGTTTATTTTATTGTATCTTTTTTCAAAAGTATACAATAAAAATATACTATAAATAGTACTTTTGTGTATTTGCTTGTATCTTATTTTACAAGTATCTGTAACATCTGTACCACCGCAGCACGGGGAAATAAGATCTAGCTCACCGGATTACTGAGTTGACTCTTTATCCCCACCTAGTGTGTCTACGTGTGTACTGTCTACACTTTAACACTAATGAAGAGCACCTGTGTACCCCCCGTGTGTCTACCTATATACTCCGGTCGAACCCGTAGCACTTTG
>QMIH01002621.1:0-11969 GCA_003987875.1 Clarias batrachus | reverse complement strand
GGACTGTCTGACATTGTGTAATGCTCGTCTATTATGTTAAACTTAGTTACACAAAATACGGGCTCATGAATCTCACTTCTGGTATTGCACAAGCATAGCGGAACAAGGAAAGACACGACACAAGAGTTCAAAACAACCCAAAGTGTATTAAGTGTATAAACAAACAAACCACCAAACAAGGTGCACCAAAAAACCATTATATACAAAATACAAATAAAAATAATGAATGTGTGTGAGTGTGAGCGAGGGAATGAGATAAATGTCCAAAGTCCGGATTTATAGCAAGCGTGTGTGTGTGTGTGTGTGTGTGTGTGTGTGTGTTGGGAGCGATGTGTCGGTCTCATTGGCAGTAATGAAAATTATCCGGGAGCACGGCAACGGAGCAAGAGAGTAGTGGGAAAAGTTGTGGCTTTACCGTTTTGTGGACATTAGGGGTCCACAAAACGGTAAATCCAGGTTAACACGGTCTCCACTCTCTCTCTAGTAACACAGCGCTGTTTTCTCCTCATCTCTCTCCCCTCTTCACTTCTTCGTGGCGGCGCAGGTGACCTCCTACGTTTCACGCCAACCTCTCGCTACCCGTCTGTGAATTCTCGCAAGAAATCCATCTCAGACCACAACCTCTGACATGGAYTAAAAGAAACCCAAAAGGGCATCGTCACCAGTGAATGGAATGACAGGGCCCTATCTGATGTTTTCTGAGGCAGTAAAAGATTAATGGATTAATGGTCTCATGGATCTGGCTGGCTGGGTCCACGTGTGCCTTCATTCAAGGTGGACGTCCAGAAGATCGTCCCCCGCTAGCAGATCSRCCCCCGCGCCAGGACGACTCAACAGAATGATCAGGAGGAGCCATGCAGTTAGACAGGACTTGAATCTCCGAGGAGGAGAGGTGTTGGCGTTGTAACGAGAGAGCCTGTTTCTACTGTGGAGCCTTGGGACATTTACTTAAGAACTGCCCGTTAAAAGGAGGCACCCTCTAGTCAGCCTGGGAGCACTAGAGGGCGGTCCTTCAGACAGACTCTCAGAACCAAGTTTCCTACTCCCCGCAAAATTAATCATCTGCGGCCAAGCTCACCAGGTCCAGGCCCTTATCGACTCCGGCTCTGACTGTAACCTGATCAGAGCCGCTACAGCTAGGACGTTAGAGGTCCCATGTGTTCCAGTAGAACCGCCGCTCATGCTCCCGTTCAGGCCCTAGACAGAAGTCCTCTACCATCCATCACACGGCGAACCCGTCCTCTTACACTCTGTTATTCTTAGCTGCCTGTTAGTTATTGAGAGATCCCATGCTGCTCTGTCTCCCCTGGCTAGTGCTTCATGGCCCACAGATTGACTGGACTAAGCACACCTTCATGGGCTGGAGCCCTTCGCGTTCCAGTTCTTGTCTCTCAGTGCTCCCTCTACCACCCTCTCCAGCCAAGCCTGTGTTCCTGCCGAGTACCACGATCTCAAGCTGGTTTTCAACAAGACTCAAGCCACGTCGCTTCCTCCTCATTGGCCTTATGATTGTCRCATTGACCGTCTTCCTGGTACCACTCCTCCAAAGGGGCGTCTCTACTCTCTCATACACCAAGAGCAAGAGGCGATGCACGAGTACATCTCAGGGGCCCTCACGGCTGGCATCATATATAATTAGCATTTACAAACCCCTTTCATTAGATGAAGGTATAAATGAGTGTGTAAGATATGGGTGTGTGATATCAATCAGAAGCTTGCTTCATTCAAAGAACGTTGGTGAACATGAAAAATTGGTAGCATGAACAGAGCTCATGCAAATTTGCTTCATAAAAAGATATTAAAAAACTCCAACCAGATGAACCCCATGTGACAGCCGAAAACCCGGCCTAATGTATGCACAAAAGGGGAAACCACGTGAGGCGTGGCTAAGCGCCGCAACCACATCCCATTGAACTAATCCCCCGTGCGATGGACTGACACAAAGGATCAAAACCCAATGAGGGTTTTCATCATGGTCATCTGAAGGAAGCAGCTCGTCCACGCTCGCTGCTTGTGCTTTAGGCACGAGGGAACAACCTCACCAACCTTTTGCAAGCAGCTCGGCTTCGAGAACTCTCAACGAGACTTCATGCACAACCCCCAAAGTCCTGCATCGAAGAAACCCTCAGAAGAAGTTCCACAGCGCCGCCATCAGTAACCAGGCAACCAACACCTCACCGGAGGGCTTTTTGAACAACAGCGCACCAACCAATCAGCAATGCCGTGATACCCTTTGCTGGAGATGAACKACAGGATTAGAATGAAACGTAACTCAAGTAAACAAAGCTGCATACCTTGCTGAAAATTGGTGCTCGTTTCATATTTAAACCGTAGGATTAAACCCAAGACTCTGCTCTTGTGACTTTCTTCGATCTAGTAAACAGTACTAGATGAACTTCATTAACTTTCACCATCCAAACTATTGGTGTGTGTGTGTGTGTGTGTGTGTGTGTTCAAGTAGCATGGTTTCATGTATTGTAGATTAGTTCAAATAAATTCTTGTTTCGTTGTAAAGAACTGTTGGCTCAAGTGCCAACCAAGGCAACTTTATTGAGCTTGTGAAAACATTGGCCCAATATGATGAAAAGACCCCAAGTGTCCCTTCTTTCAAACAGGAACCAGAATGACATAGTAATGTCCTTGGATACCTTTATTAGGAGGAAAAAACAGAATCAAATCAAAGAAGCTCAAATCTTCTCCATCCTTCTGGGTGGGACCACAGATCTCACAAAGAGCAGGTATCCTTTGTCGTTAGCTATGTAAGTGACATGGAAGTAAAGGAGCYTTTTCTAGAGGTCTGCACTCTTGAGTCCACAACGGGAAAAGAGTTGGAGAATGTAGTCATCTCTCTCCTTCAAGACAATAGACTTGACTTGAAGAACATCATGGGCCAAGGATATGATGGAGCTGTGAACATGAGTGGAATGTACAAAGATCTACAGTCCCGGATACATGCACACAATGAAAAAGTTCTTTATGTTCATTGCCAGGCACACTGCTTGAATCTGGTACTAGTTGAGAGGGAAAGTCCAGTGTTCACTTTGTGACATTTTTCTTCTTGGTGGAGAAACTGTATGTTTTCTGCACCGGCTCTACAAAGAGGCATACAGCATTTTTAAAATGCCAACAGTCGTTGTATCCTGGTCAGCATGTTGTTGAGCTGCAGGATCGCCACCACAGTCTTCCAYGTAACTGGAGTCGCCTCTGATGCTCTGCAACAAAAAGATCTGGATCTACTCCTACACAGTAACTGATGGTGTGCTAGACACAGTAATCTGAGGTCTAAAGATGAATGTATAACCATATTCCAGAAAGCAATTGAAAAGGCAGAAGATGCAGGTATTAATATTTCCACAGTACCTCCTGGCCATGGAAGGAAAAGGAAAGTGCCAGCACGATACCTGCATAGTGCTACAGCAGCTCAAGACAGGCATACTTTCCAACATATTGAAGAGTTCTACCGGGCCAAGGTGTATTTCACGTTCCTGGATACAATCACAGAGGTACTCGGAAGAAGATTTAAAGTAGATGGGATGATGCCCACAGGAAAAATACTGCAGTCATTCCAAAGCCTGACAGTTCATGACAACTGGGTGGGCTCACCAAACACAGAGGCTTTCCAAGCAATACAAACACTGTGTAAATTTTATAGWGTTGAGGAGGAACAACAACTGAAGACAGAGCTGAAGGTGTTTCATACCAGCTTCAAGTCAAGTGGCATGAAGGGTATGCTTTCAACTCTAAAAGAAACCAGTGGTCAGCACGTTTTCCCTACACTAGTGGAAATGCTTAGAGTATATGCCACCCTACCTGTATCAACTGCAACTGTGGAGAGATCCGTTTAAAAAATGAAGTTAATTAAGAACCAACTCTGAAGTCTSTGCTCAGAGGAGAGACTCTCCGACCTGCTACTTATAGCCATTGAGAGGGACATACCTGTGGATGACAGTGAGGTCATAAACATCTTCAAACACATGGCTCACAGAAGTGTTGTTGTAATTAGTTTTAAAGATACCRTCTATATGTATATATTATCTGTAWAAAAGTTATTAATACTAATTAAATATAATATAAGAATATTATTGTGTGTTATTTTTTTGGTGGTGGAGGGGTTTGTGGAGGGGTTGAGGGGGGTGCCCTTTTTTCAGTTTCAGCACATGCTCCTCAAAAGATCTGTGCAGAGCCCTGCCAGACGGGCTGGCCTTTGTGTCACGAGCCAGCCCATCCCACCTAGCTCCTCACATCCCTAACTCCACCCCGGAGCTTCCTCGTGTATATTCTAGTTTTTTGAAAGTTTGTCTCGTTGCCGAACCCGCTGCCCATCGGATTCCTCTTTTTGCCTTCTCCCTCGGATTATCTCGCCTATATCTCGGACTGAATTTCATTTATGACCCTGCCTGTGTAAAGAATCTGGTTTTGGACTCGCCCCTTTGGATTTGTTTGCTCCCGCGGCTGGATCTTCTGGTTATCGACACTTACCTGGCAAAGAACGCTGATTCTCATTCCTCGTTGCACGGCTTGTGACACACTCCCGGCGCCGCATGAAAGTGCTTCCATCTTCTCGCAAGGATCCTCGCAACACGCGCCGCGCTCCTACTCCTCAAGGAAATAATCCGAAGCACTATGCCCTCCTCTCTCTGCTCGCGAAGCAGATCCACGTCGGAAAACCAGCGCTACAGTTCGATTGCGCAATCCGCGTCCGTCGCTACAACCGGGAGGAATTCGGACGTCTCCACTTCCGGGTTAACGGAGGATTCCTTGACTTCTTCGCTCAACCCTTCGCTCCATCAACAGCCCGGTGCCTCACAGAAACCACAAGGCAAACTCTTTGTCCCGGAAACTGTGAGACCCCACGTTCTGAAATTGGGAACATAGCTCCAGACTGGCCTGCCACCCCGGTGCAGCACGTACGTTGGCTCTGGTTCAACAACGGTTCTGGTGGCCCACCATGAGAGAAGACACTCGCCGCTTCGTTAATGCCTGCGATTCTTGCGCCACAGGCAAGACCAGCAACAAGCCCCTCGCTGGCTTCCTTAGACCTCTCCCGGTTCCTCACAGGCCCTGGTCCCACATCGCTCTTGATTTCGTCACTGGACTCCCTGACTCCGAGGGTAACACATGCGTGCTCACGGTGGTGGATCGCTTTTCCAAGGTGGCCCATTTCATTCCCCTACCTGGACACCCTACAGCTAAGGAAACTGCCGAGCTGTTAATCACGCACGTTTTCCGGCTTCATGGACTTCTGACAAACATTACATCTGATCGGGGCCCCCAGTTCACAGCCCGGTTCTTGTCCGCCTTCTGTAAATTAATCGGCGCTACCCCCAGCTTATCCTCTGGCTATCACCCACAGACAAACGGCCAGACGGAGCGAGCCAATCAGGACCTATTCGGTGCACAATCTCTAAGGAACCCCATTCCTGGAACCGGATGCTACCATGGATTGAGTACGCCCATAACTCCTTGCCCACATCAGCCACGGGCCTCTCCCCTTTTCAATGTTGCCTCGGGTATCAGCCTCCGCTGTTCCCATTTCAGGAGGTGGAGGTGGCGGTACCTTCAGCTCAAGCTTTCATTCGTCGCACACACGTACACACACACATGCTGCTCCCCTACTACTGCGTGCTGACTCTCTCACTCAAACACATGCACACACGCGCACACACACACACACACACACACGCTCCAGCCATTGTTTACCTAATCTTTTGACCTCTAATAAAAATTCCTTTAAGGGAATCTGTGTCTGCTATTGGGTTCTTTCCTCCTCTACCCCCCGACACTTTGGTCCCCATGGGTGTATGTGAGTCTTGGGTGTCCATGATCCTGTCACTAGTTCATGGGTATATAATTCATAATCAGTGTTATTCAGTCAACCTGTCGGTGGTGTTATTGTTGTGGCTGATCCATGTAAGTGTGGCTCCAGCATATTATATAACAGTGTTACTGATCCTTAAAGGACAAACTCTGGAGTCAAACTACATATTATTCACATTTTTAGCAAACTAAAGTACGGTGTAAAGAAATGTAATGAGATGAAAAAGCCAAGGTGATCCTGATCACCAAAAACATCACACAGAGATGCTGCTTTTCTTATGCAAAGCAAAATGTCTTTGAAACTTTTGTCCATCATATGCAAATGTACCTGATAGACAGGAGGGCATGTGGGTGTCGCAGGAAGCCCAATGATGGCACATTAGGGATTGTACAGCTGTGACCAAAAGTATTGTGAATGACACTAATTTTAATTTTCACAAAGACTGCTGTTTCAGTGTTTTTAGATCTTTTTGTCAGATGTTATTCGGCTATAATGAAATATAATTACAAGAATTTCATAAGTGTCAAAGGCTTTTTCYAGATCTCTGCAATTTGCACTGGCATGCTATCAATCAACTTCTGGGCCACATTCTGACTGATGTGGCAGCTCATTCTTGCATGATCAATATTTGGAATTTGTGGGATTGTGTTTGTCAATGAGACAAGTTCTGCAGAGTTTCCTGGCCTCCAGTTTTTTCCCCCCCTGAGCCACTTAGTTATTGCATTTGCCTGATGATGCTTCATCATGCTGGAAAAGGCATTGTTCATCACCAAACTGTTCTTGGATGGTTACAAGAAATTGCTCTCTAAAGGTGTTTTTGAACCATTCTTTATTCATGGCTGTGTTCTTAGGTAAAACTGTGACTGAGTCCGCTCCTTTGACTGAAAAGCAACCCACACATAAATGGGCTCAGGATGCTTTACTGTTGACACAGAACTGATAGTACACCTTCATACATTTCAAGAAAGGCAGCAATGAATTCAGCTCTGGGAAAAAAAATAATAAAGACGAGTGCAATTTACTCCAGAAAACATCTGGAATGTCGTCAAAAGGAAGATGGATGGTCACAAACCAATGGTTGCAAAAACAGTGGTATAAAGTTATCTAACAGCAATGTGAAAAACTGGTGGAGAGCCAAAACACATGAAAGCTGCAACTGCAAGTTTATTCCACTAAATAGTGATTACTTAATGTTATTTAGCCAAAGTATTAACATAATTTGTTTACGAATTATTTGCATTTTGTTTTATTTGAATTATTAAAGGTCTGTAAATACTGCATGATCTTGAGTTATTTTGAAATGTTGTGAAAACATAGGTTAATACAGTCGACAGCTCTGGGGAAGAAAATTTTATTGGTGCATTGGTGTTAGTTTCGGCTGTATAATGGCTGCTGTTATCTAGGCCGAGCGCCACTTGCGGGCCGGGAGCCCATGATTAGGCAACCGTCTGTTACAGTATAGATGGCTAGCATAAACTGTTTCCAGCCATCTTCAGCCTATTCACACATATTCGAACCCACCCACTCCTCTAACACCATGGTCACGTTTGCTGAAATGACTAGACACACCTGGTTGAGTGGTGAGTTGATAGTGACCTGGTTCTGAACACCACTAAAACAAAGGAGATTGTTGTGAACAAGAAAACATGCATTACAATAATAATAATAATAATAATAATAATAAAGGAGAGAAGAAAATGAAGAATTACAGTTTGAGCTCGACACGTTAATGAGCTCTGCCGCTTGCTGTCAATGGGTGCCTAAGAGAAATTAACACATTTTCGGCTTCAGTAGACACACAATACCTCAATACCTCAGCTCGCGAGATCCCTTTTCTCGAAACATGTGTTCTTAATGGCCAGATCTGTATCATCAGCTATTGATCATTGATTTATGTAAATGTTTGGGGAGGGATGTGCTGATGATGTTTGGTCTACTTGTCTTGATCTGTGTGTGTGTGTGTGTGTGTGTGTGTGTGTGTGTGTGTGTGAGGTGTCACCTGAGTGGTGTCAATAGGTCTTAAATATTCATGAAAAATCGTGGATTACTCAGTGAAGCCAAGACTTGTTAGGCACATTGTTAGGCACATCAGTCTCTTTACCCCAAAGAAAAGGTCTTTCTGAGTGTTATAATATAGTTGTAACATAACAGATACACAAACCGAACAAACGGTGCACACAGTATACTAAACCTAAACCGAAATCGCAGATTAATAAACCAAGTCTCGCCCCCGCTAAAATGGCGTACTCAGGGAAAGGCGTGCCCGCGAGAGGTTGTGCGTGGTCCACTGAGCTTCTGTAGATTCCAAAAATGACATCGATAGAGTTTTTRAATCACTGGAATGGAAGAGATGAAAAGTTTCCTRATCATAACATGCCTGGTATTGTTTTCAATCATTTGATACACAACCCATTATTTTTATGCTTTTGTACAAATAGAAAATACAAATGGAATCATTTTCTTTGGTTTATTTATTTATTTATTTTTATAAAATCTAAAATGAAAACATTCTATAAAAATACCAAAGAAAATGATTGTGTGTACTGTGATTAAAAAACAATACAACGCATGTTATGATAAGGAAAATCTAAATTTCTTCCATTCCATACAATGTCAATTTTAGAATCTGGAAGGTGAAATTTACACAAATTTAAAAAGAGTCCTGAAGCACTGCAGGTCTTCAGAAGAGCCTCAGATCCAAGAAGGTCTTAAAGTGGGGAGGGGTGCATTTCAGTTTCTCTGAATGTATAGGTGAGAACCGCTGATTCACACCTGGGGAGCGGAGAATTATTTGCATTTGAATGTTGTCTGACATTGTAAAGCAGACACAGTAACTCTAAAACAACAACAACCCAGGACAAACAGGAATAAGAGGCCCTGATTATACTGTACTGCATAAATATTATTTAGCACAACAAAATTCCTCCGCACTCTGGAAAACTTTCTGCATGCGGTTGAGCGCTGATTAGACTAGGTAGGAAATTAAATTGAAGGATCACAATGCCGGCTAAACATCCAGAGCCCAAACTGTCACGACCCGCCAAGCCACAGCCCTGCCATGATTATCTGCACACTTCGGTTCCATGATCCACGCCACTGCTTTCCTTCCACCACCTCATTCTCCACTCAGCACATCTGTACTCAATCCATAATCACCTCTCCTCTCTACTTAACTCACACTCAGACTGCACCTCCTCGCCAAATTATTGTGTCCAAGGTCCAATATTCCGGRGCTCTTTCTCGTCTTGTCTTCTCGTTTTTGACGTTGACTCGTTTCAACAACCACGTCTTTGCTTCACGTCACAGATCATTCGCCATTTAGGGTTTTCTTTGGAACTGTTTCTCGACCACAAGCCTGGATCATGGACCTTTCCTCTACTCTCTGGCTTTGACCTCTGCCTGTTTCCTGACCACGAGTAATCCCCATGCCTCTGCGTCACCTGCGAGCCTGCTCGAGCTCATGTTGCACACGCCGGATTTCACTGTGGAGCTCATTCACCTCATGCCAGCTCTCCGCTTCCGCATTCAGTTCGAAGTTCAACGTACAAATGCCAGCATGACATAAACTAACTAACTGTCCAAAGTAACTGTCAAAAGCCTGTCTTGTCAAAACAAATCTTAAAGCATCACTTCTTGCTCCTTATCTGCACTTGGGTCCACCACTGCAGCCCTGACCCGTGACACAAACCTCATTTAAATTCAATTAACAAATATTATAAGTTAACAACAGCAGCCCACAATTAATAAAGCATTTTTATTTAGATTATAAATAATAATCCTGTATCTATTTTTAGGCGTGCCAGCTGCCACTTTTTATTTAGAAGTTTTCAATAAAGATCTTATAATGCCCACATGACATCAAACATTTCTTATTCTAATATTTTAACTATGTATTTTAACTATTTAAACCATTAAACGCTTTATTTTACTATTTTAACTATTATTATTTAATTTACTTCAAAATAACATTAAGAACAAGAACAATAAAACGTATTAAAGTTATACTTAATATTATTGATTAAATGTGGGCTGAAAAATCTCATGTCCATCAATCTGCTATACAGTACGCTGGAAAAACTCCCAGGTAGGAAGACACGGCSTTGTGTAGGTAACATCAAACAAAAAAAAACCTTTAAAATAAATATCAACAGCCTTCATCAAAGAGTCTGGAACGCAGAGTACAAGATGCGTCGCACAGACATGCGTCATACCTCCGCTGTTTTAAACCACTACAGAGACATCGCAGCAAGCTGGAATTTTCCCGAGTTTTTTTCCCGAGGTGAGGCTGCGTTGGGCGAGAACATGGGGCACGTACATAGGCTTTGCCTGGAGCGTAGATCTCCTCCGCAATTTTTTTACATTTTTTAAATCTAAATAGATCTTTAATAACCACTGGAGCTTATGAGCTGTACACACATGCACTCTCGCCTAAACAACTCTGAAAACTACACTTTGTGACACAATAACAGTAATATTTCAAACATTTTGCAGGCTCTTTGGAGAAACCAGAGAATAAAGAATAAACCAGTTGTTGGGTCAAAATAATCTACCCAGGTGTTTACAGAAACAATTCAGCATTTTTTGAGTTATTTTAATGTTCTATTCTGAAAGTCTATTTTTCCAGTTATTTCTATATTTAAAGATCGATGTCTTCAAATGAAACTTTTTTTWAAATAATAACAATAAACCATTACAAACAGAGACTATTTTTGTATGAATAAAATTGTCAGCTAGTGAACTTGATCGTCTGTGTAAACAACATTTAACCAATGTTTKTTTTATTTATTTATTGTACAGTAAATGTCATTAGCTCTGGTTCTGTTTTTTCATGTTTGTTGTATAAAGTACTGATGTGGAAATGAACATCACTGTAGTATTTCTTCAATACAACATTTAACTAGGCTTTCCCGTTGACCGCCTACTGTATATCACAAAAACTAACAAAGCTACCTTTTCTTTAAACTCTAGGACAGTCAGGCACAAGAACAGGTTTTTTCCCCCAGGCAATTTATCTCAAGAACAGTTAAGCATATTTTCACTGTACAATAATACTGTTTAATATATTGTGCAATACCACTAATATTTATTTGATTTATATGATAAAACCCCACATCCTACTCCATTTATTGTCCATAAAATCCAAAACACTGTGTAGACGTAGACGTTATTTATATAGTGTTTTTAACAATGGTCATTGTCTCAAAGCAGCTTCATAAAATAAAATAAAATTATGGAAATGTCATGGAAACTTCAGCAAATGGAACAGCATCATCATTACATTTTCAGGTCCGTGACTGTTCATTAAAGCAGAATTCACACCGGGAGGAAGATTTCTAAGGATGAAGTAGGGGCAGACAAGGATTTGCACACATTTGAGTGTGCAAATCCTTTGAGCCCAAAGGATTTGCACACTCAAATTCATCATAGTATAATTGGATTTGAAGGGCAAACTTACTTCTTGAAAACAAAGGATGAATTTTGAAGTAGCTTCCATGACAGAAGTCCTCATATTTATAAGACAGAGTATACATTTGCATCATCCCACAAATACTTTCATRCTTGAAGATGAATCAAAGTGTTTTCAATATGGGAATATATATGAATTTGCCACTGATTGGAACTTGCTCATACATTCCAATTTTACATCATTGTCTGGTGTCATACCTCACTCCTAGGCGCAGTTCAACAGGCTGGAATATTTRCCATTTTTTCCTGAAATATTTCTTCTATTTGCTAGCAGAATTCGGATTGTCCAAACTTTTAAATAACTTTTAAATAACTTCTCTATGGGTGTAACGCGTTACAAATCGTTAGAGTACTCGGATGACTTTTTTGATGAAACGAGTAATCTAARGCGTTCGGGTTCAAGTAATCAGTTACTGAGTTACTTTTTCAAAAATGTAATCCGTTATTCAGACAATTTATGTAATCTGTGAGCCAGACAGCAGTCATTCCCAATCCATTAGTGTGTGTGTGAAAGTCATCCTACAAGCCCCGCCCCTATAACCCCGCCAACCCTGTTATACCCCTATCTCACCTATGTGGTTTGACTATGTGAGGGCCGACGCGCAGAAAGATGGAAACCTGATCACAGCGCCGAAACTCACGTTGAATCATGATGAACTGTACTTACAGCCACCGCGCGAAAACG
>QMIH01002619.1:9381-36997 GCA_003987875.1 Clarias batrachus | reverse complement strand
TTACTATGCACTTAATCTCTGAATTTATTGATTAGATCTCATAGCTTCTCCAACAGATGACACTCTACTGGACCACCTTACCTTCATTCACCACTGAAGATGCTTAGACAACCTTTCTGACGCCACTACCCGGACCAACCTTAATGGTGACAAAATAAAACTGTGAAAAAGAGAATCACAGGTTATACCCAAGCCCTTCTGAAGAGTCTTTATTAGGTACACCTGTTCAACTGCTCGGCAAGGCAAATGTCTAATCACCCAATCACCCTGTAGCTTAATGCATTTAGGTATGTAGACATGGATAAGACGATCTGCTGAGGTTTAAGCTGAGCTATTGTTTCTGACCATTTACTGTACACCCTTTTCATGAGCACAGAATAACATGCCTTGTACAAAACTATAATCATCTCATACTGGGTTCTTGATCATAGTGCTCAATCCAATAGTAGAGCATCATTGGGATGTGGTAGAACAGGAGATTCAAATGAGGGGTGTGCAGCTGACAAAGCAACTGCAAGATATTGTCATGCAAATATGTACAACAAACTCCAACACAAATTGTTGAATTTATGCCTTGAAGAATTAAGGCATTCTCAAGGCAAAATGATATCCAACCCAGTACTAGGCARACGTATACAGTACAGTGGWAGTGAAGTGGCTGGATTTGGAAAGTCTGGGGATCCCATAGGATAAAGCCTGGACTGACCATCTCAGCCTGTTGCCATCGCAACCCCAACTAGCAAAAGTCAAAGGAAAAAAAAGCTATTAATAATTTTTTTTAAATAGTTATTTGACTATTTTACACATGACTCTTTTTGAGATATAAAGAGCAAACAGGGGATGATGTACTTACAGCATTAAAAATGAACTAAAACCATTGCTTTTTGTAATTCCCTTAAGGCATTATTTTTGTGCACGTCTGAGTCATTGAAAGTCGTAGGCTAAATTTTTATAAATATGTAGCTTCATTAAAGTTTCAGAGATGCTCTTGTGGGAAAAGATGTTCATGCTCGGCAATGATGAAGAGCCAATACCAACAGGACTATGGGAGCTTTGTGGGATRTAAAGGTTAGTTAGATTAGTTTTATGTGCATGATTTCATGTCCTCAGAACCAGGCTATAGGGCTCTGCAGGGAAATAATCTGTTGTTTTTACACATACTGGTCATCACCATCACTCTTGTTAACAGTAGTAACAATGTTCCTAGGTTTTAACACTCCTCTTCAATATCCTGATAGGACTGCTCTCTTCAGCAACACATGCAAGTCAGCGCTTCTTAAGAAAAAAAAAGACTTTTTTTCTGGCTTTACATGGTGAGGTCGGTGATGAGGGAACAAGCAACACTTGTTCAATCCTCTTCAGTCTTCAAGAAACAGGTATTTCAAGCCGCGTTGACAGAAAGCATCCCAATCACAAACTTACCCAGCTATGAAATTGCACCCAGCTTACAAGCTGCAAGGTGCAAACAGACTCGCGGAGCTATACTTCTGGGCACCGATTCAATATGATATATCAGACAGCCTTGATGAAAAATGATGTAAATGACACAACACTAAAAAAAGTATACTTATTGATCTTGTTTATCTGCACACCAGTCCAAAATGTTATTAATAAAATGCAAAATTGTGTTAATGATGAGGAAGCTGACGCACATTTGAATCTGTTTACATTTTATCGAGACCAAATCGTAATCAATGCAAATAAGATCAAACTTTTTCTTGATATCAAAGTTATTCTTGATAAGTATGCTTTTGAGTCATGCCTGTTTCTTAAATCCATATACACCAGACAGCTACTGTACAATATCTAAATAGCTTGAAACCAGGACTTATACAATACAAAACATTTCTTTGTTTGAAATCTTAAATGAAACAACTGTTCTCTCAAACCATCACACCGTTCAGTTTACTATACACCAATCCTGGTATAATCTTAATCTTAATTTAATCTAGTCAAATATAATCAAATTCTAGGGAAGTCTAGTCTAATCATGGCTAATATTAGTCAAATACAAACCATTCTTAGTCTCATACACAGTAGATGAATCTTTATAGTCAGGGGTAGYTGAGTGGTTAAGGCATTGGACTACGGTTCAGAAGGTCCCAGGTTCAAGTCCCAGTTCCACCAAGTTGTCCCTGTTGCGCCCTTGAGCAAGGCCCTTAACCCCAAATGCTCAGATGTATAATGAGATAAAAAATGTAAGTCGCTCTGGATAAGGGCCAAATGCCTAGATGTAGAATTCTAGATGTTATAGACTCCTTTGTTGAAAGCCGACAGTGGCTGTTATGCAACCTTTTAAAAATATATGAGCAGCACTTTGAAAATGCACCAATCAGCTAAAACATTACAATGCACAACATTATGCCCAGTATTGCAGTATTATGTTCCCCTTATTTTACCAGGTCAKGTCTGGTCTCTCAGGTTGTGGCTCTGCAAGACCTCTCAGGGTGTGGCAGGATCCTTTGGGTGCTGTGAGTTGCAGGGTGGACCCTCTGTGGATCAAACTTGTTTGCCTGGTGCATCCCATGGATGCGTGATCGGATTGGGATGTAGGGAGTTTGGAGGCCGTTTCGGAAGCCTTGGGCTCTTTGCTTGCTGGGCCCTGTGAGAAATGTGCACCCTGTGATGTAGTGCACTGGGTGTTCTGCTGCCTTCCTATCATAGACAGCATTGTTATTTTTGTCAATTATGGCTGCATTAGCCTTTCTGTGGAATCGGACTGGACAGGCTGCACTTTGGTCCCTGCCGGCATGGTTGAGCCTTGGGTGGCCACAATCCTGTCAATCCTTTATTGGTACATAATTGATCATCAGTGTTAATGTTATGTGGTGTTAATGTTATAGTTGATCAGTGTACTGTATGTGGTTGGCTGGCCTCGCATTTCTTTAAAAAAAAAAGAAGAAGAAGAAAAACAAACATGATAGGCTTTGTGTTCCCTACCAGATAGCTGTCAGTTGATGGCGAGAGCTCTTAGATGGGGGTGAAATTGGGGAAAACATGTTGATAGTTGACTGATAGTTATCATATGAGCAGGTGAGCTGGCTGATGGATGGGTAGGTGGTCAAATTAGGAGAAAATATTTTTAATTTTTTGTTTGTTTTTTCTCCCTCCAAGTTAACATTGCTGATAAGGTTAGCTTTTCTGTGAGGAGGCTTTCATTTATGTTTTGTCTACTGATGTACGCCCTTTAACATTCTCTCCTGTTTTTGTCTGTCCATTTGACTATTTTTACCCATATAAAACTCATATACCAAGTATACCACTGGGATTCCAATTCCCTGAACTGTCATCAATTACAGATATAAATGTAACTGACAGCACACCTAGAGTGCTAGACTTTCTGTGAAGCAGTTAACGAGGCTTGTTTTAGTTATTTAATTATTTATTTTGGATGTGTGCTAGAATGAAAGGTGTTAGATAAAAAGATGGGGGACTCACTATGAGGCAAATGGATTTTAACTTCTAAATCGAACAAACAAAAACATGATTCAGTAATGATAAACATACAGTCGGCTATAAACAGTTAAGTAATGTGCACGCGAAGCAAGAATCAGAGTTGTAGTAAAACCGAAATAATTTCATGGACCAGGTACGAAAGAACAAAACATCAAACAAGACTTAGTATATTGACAAATGAGCAGAGGTGAATATACATATTGTGTAATAAGAGTCTTCCTGTGCAGTAAGTGTTTCTACAAACCATATTTGGGTTGATACAGTGCCATGATACAGTGCCCCAATAGTGGTAGTCTGGTCCCTTGACCAATACTTGGGCTTGAACTGCCAACCTTCTAAGCATCCATGCGATGAGCTACCACTGCCTTACTGGGAACAATTGAAGATTGGTGATAATTCTGGTGTTGAAATGCCAAAGGGTGTTCCGGTGCCTTTCTATCATGGCCAGCATTGATTTCTTTCAGCAATTTGTGTTGCACTGGCTTTTTTGTTGGATTGGACTACACCAACTGGCCTTTGATCCCTACGAGCATGGGGGTGACTTTAGTACCCATGATCCAGTCACTTGTATTGGGCATCAATGTTCATGTCACCTATTGATGGTCATAATGTTATGGATGTGTGCATGTGTGCAGAAAATTGGCACTCGGTGCCCTGGACTGATGAGTCAAAATTTTAAAGATTTGGCTTTAACGGGTGGCAGGTTGCTTGCCGAAGGGCTGGGGAGCGGTACAAATGGGCCTGCATTTCTGCAAAAAGAGTTGGAGACTTGGTCAGTATTAATGGTGTCCTCAATGCTGAGAAATACAGATAATTATCCACTATGCAATAATGCTGATTGGTCATAACTTTATTCTGCAGCAGGACAAAGACCGGGAACATACATGCAATGTCATTAAGACCTATCTAGTGTAGAGAAACACAGTGAGTTCTTGAAGTGAAGGTTTGGCCCTCACAGAGCCCTGATCTCAGCATCCTTGTCTGTCTGGGATTACATGAAGAGACAGCATGATTTGAGGCATTTCACGCTTCTTTTGAGTTCCTTTACAAACTACAGTATGTGCAAATAYACATAAAAGCATGGCTATTCTGGTATGGCAGGGAAAGAGTGGTCACACTAAATAACCATTTGTTTTGGATTTTTCTAGTTGTTTACTTTCCATATTGTTAATTTATAAAAAAAATTAAAAATCTCTTATCACTTCTATTTTTGAAAGTATTCTTACTGTACATCATTGATAGAATATTTTGTACAATACTGTACATCATGTGTTTTTTTGTGTGTGTGTTTTTTTTTTTTTTTTACATTTTTACTTAAGAAAACTACTGAACTGCTGTGGTTTCCATTTGCAAGTATAATTCTATCATCTTAGTTTAGCCCCAAAAGTGAAATGGTATCTGATTACACACCGAAATGGTTAGAAACGTATTACATTCAATATGTCATGTAACCGTTCAATACCTTGGATATGACTTTTACTGCGTGAGAAAAATCACACTTAGCTAGCAGGATTATCGACATCTTCATGYAGGCTGTACTGAATTAGTTAAACCTGCTTCTTACACAACATGGTCTGTTAAGAAAGATCTCCCAGGCTAGATTAAGATTTAGATTCAAAAGTCTGTTTCCCATAATTCAATGACATCATCATAGCCAGGCTATTTAAATGAAGTTGTTTATTAGACAACACTGTACTCATTGTAAAATGGCATTTTCTACTGTTTAATACTGTTCTGGGAAATATCAGGAATTTATATGTTTTGCTGTGAATTATAATCTTCCTTTTGAGTTACAGTGCAAATCCTCAAAGCTTGGCAAAATCCTGGCTCACAAATTTAGTGGATTTAGGCTCAATCTCCAACCTGTGGAAAAAAGCTTTGGGAATTCTTGTTTACGCTTATGCATTCATTCAGCCCGGGTTGTTGCGTTATTATTCATTTATAATGCAAAAAGCCATTTGCATCATAAAGTAATAATTCAGTTATGGTGTTAAGGGAGCAATGATGTGCCTCCATGGCTGGATTGCTGCACTAATATCACTTCCACACTAGACTTGTTCTAATCTCCAGTTTATTTAATTACTGAGCGGTTTCTATTACCTCTCTGCGTTACTGTGTGCACTGGTGGATGCTGCCACGTACTGTAGCTGTGCACTAWACACTTCGCATTTCGACACAGATGAATGCACTGAACTCTGTGGCTCGTAATATGTGAGAGGCTTAGCAAAGAGGCAGCCATATAGTAATTCACAATCATTTCCATTACTACTCTTTTGGATCCACGTCTCTCTGAGTCTGATTGATTTTTCCCCCCCTTTTCTAACTTGTGCATGTATGCTGCTAGAATGTTAACATTGGCAGACGTCTATCCTTTCCCTCTGCTCTTTTCTTCGGTGAAATATTCAAATAGGTGAAACTTGCTGTCGATACAGACATTGCATGCATAAACGTCATCTTTCCTGCAAAGCTTTCTATTTGCATTATCAACTATAAGGGCCACGATTTCTTGCAATTATGAGCTTTCTTTTAAGACTCTGTGCCTCAGGTATTCATCTTTAAAGCAGAAGAATCCTGAGTCACACTCCACTGGTTCTATTTGTGACACTCATCTGATCTGAGTCTTTTTGGTAGTGTAGCTATTCATTAGTACATGGCCGCCAGGAAAAGGCAGAATAAAGGGTGTGTGTTGGTATTCTAAAGGTGTAGCGGCACAAAATTAGAGGTTGCCATCTCAGTGAGGAGACGACACCCAGGTGTTAGTCAAACCTGAGGAATATGCTTGTAGTTGCCCACCTTGGCCAGACAAGGCTTTAATATTAATATTGATTTTTGTATTTATATCGGCGMCCWTTAGGGGTCGCCGCAAGGGGTCATCCAGTCTGCATGGGTACTGTMTTTTACACTCCATGCTGTTCCTGACCGAACACCTCCATGTTTATTGGGTATGGGGCTGGGATGCAAATGTGGTCCTCTCACATGGCAGGTGGGAAAGCTACCACTAAGCCACTAATGCCCTGGATGAACTCTCGATGAATTAATTCCCATTACAAAGGAAGTGAATGGAAAAACAATATTTGCACTTGCACTACCCTGGGGTGGCAAGGATATGATATGAGAAGAAAGCTCAAGGGGGATTTAAAAACCATTACAGTATACAGGTGTAGAAAAGGTTCTTCATTATGAACAAATTGTTCTGTGTTCACAATTTGCACCTTAAGTCCAAAAGTTACATCAATATTTGCACATGCAAAGTTAATTAAATTCAGACTCGGATTGTGAGAGAATTTCTGTGTGGCTCGTTCAGATTATTAAAATCAGCCACTTGTAGTTCTTGAGTAGAAGAGCCCGTGTCTAGGCATTTTAATAGCAAGTAAAAAAAAAAAAACAGGAGCAGAAAGTGCAGACAGAAAAAAGAATTAGTGTTCATGTTTTTCCTCAAAATAATATCAATTGATAAATACTGTTTGAATAGGATCCTTTCCATACAAGACCTTTTTTGTATGACTCAACAGTGTCCTATTTAAAGTATTTCATGTTTAGCTTGAATTAGAGTACATTCCAAAATCTGAAAACCTTTCAGATTGCATTTGCAATTCAAGGTCCCGTATTTTTCTACATTTTTAAAAGGTTAACACAGGTCTCACAACATGCTTTAACCGAATAAACCTTCACATAATGCATTTTAATACTTCCGACACCAATTCAGTGTCTGCAGTATGTAAATGAGCTACTGACGAGCCACACCAGAGAACCACAGAGCTGAGCCAGGGGAGGGGATTTACTTATATGAGGTCACAATAGGGGAGAAATCTAATTGGCTTGTTAAACCACTCATCAGTAAAAAAATAAATAAAAAAAGACATTAAGCAGTTTTTGTTTTGTACACACACACACACACACACACACACACACACACACACACACACACACAAAGAAAAAAAACTCTGACTTTCTGAAGAGCACATATGAGGAACAGAGGACAGTACAGCCTCCTCAACACTTTACAAGGCTTTCCGTTATGGGGACGTGTTTTTTTGTCCCCATAACATTTTTGGTCCCCATAACGTGACTGTGTAAACAGATTGATGTCCCCATAATGTGATGAATACCAACTCACACACACACACACACACACACACACACACACACACACTAGAGACCCATCTGAATGTCTGTCTTAAAATGACTAAAAAGAGAATTTTGCATAATAGCTCCTTTTGTAAGATTAATAAAAACTAATTAATTAACTAACAGTGGGTTTATAGTACAAGAAATATGAATACATATAATTACTAACTCAATCCAATACAACTGATCTTAAAACAATATATAAAAGATACACAATCCTACACACACCTGAACTCAAATGTTTAAGGTTAAAGCTCGAAAAAGACCATGCTGGCTATTTGGTGAACACACACAGAGCTAAATCTCCCCTTGTTTCTGTTTGCTCTGCCTTTTGATCATCCTGCCTACACCTTGTTTTTTTTTTCCTTGTTCAAAGGACATGGCTGTATTACCCTTCTGCTGCAACAAGTGTCCCAGCAACACCGGGGRAAAAAATGATATTAAAGAGTGTGAAATGCAGAACATTGAAGAATTTATTGAATGCCATCTTAACAACTTCAAGTAGTTCTAGTCCTGTGGGAGAAAGAGGATTCATGTAATCAACAAGCCCATGACCAGTCTTGTTCTCCGCCTCTGATGGCACACTTAATCAGTGGTCCTGCATCTCTCATTAGTCCTGAGAGGATTGAGGAGCCCTCGGAGCATGAGCCACCTCCATTAATCCTCCTCCTCCATTCCTCATGTCCCGTCTAGATCTATGTGGAAATGAGAGAAGCAGTGGGAGGAATGTTCTCTGCTCTCATGTTGCCCTCATACAGTATGTGWAGAATGTAAAAAAGAAGAAGAAACAATAATACTCAAGGTGTTTTTGCATGAAATGGTGGATTTATAATGACTGTTCAGTATAATAGAACACAATTATGAACTATTATATGGGAACCTCTAGTCATTTGTAATAATTGCGAAGGTTGTCCGTGACCTTAATCCTGTGCAAATCCGCCATGTCTGTGATTTGTCAAGTAAAAATTCCCCTGCAAATGACCCACAATCTTTCGCCCTAACACAGTGGTCCTGTGACGATGTTAGTCCTGTGCGAATCAGCGTGCCTGTGATTTGGCGGGGTTGTATCTCAAGGTTTTTATTTCCTTTTCATCCACCTTCCATGAGGAATTGAGGCTGCGTTGGAGTGTGAATACGGCTTATTATCTCCTGCAACATTAATGCGTTTATCCCAGCATTTCACTATTGGAATTGATGGTCATGGTCTAAAGTTATCCCAGTACACCGGACCCATGTCTGCTTCACATTCAAAACTCTGACCTCCCAGGAACTCCTCCAATGACCCAAGCATGTGCAAGTGGTGTTGGTGAACGTTTGTGCATCAGTTTCCACAGACAGAAGTTATCAGTCCATCGTTCCATCGTCATTCATGGACATACAGCATTCTTTTAAGATTTGCACAATTCAAATGCTTTATTGTGGCTAAGAGTCACTATACTATGCTGTCCCAGTTTGATTTGAACATAACTACAAAATAATGTTTTTCTGGCTGATGGCACATTGTTAGAAAAAAAAAAMCTAATAAATTAATGGAAATGTTATGTTTCAGTAAGCACCTCTCATTGTGGATATCTGGTGCATTATTATTATATCTATGCCTAGTTAATTTCCCATAATCATGCTTAATAACGTTACAGCTTTGTGACAATGACTCAGAGCTGGTGTTATCTTTAATACACAAAGTTGTGACTACGGATAAGTAATTACTCATTTTGACTTATTTCACCTCTGATTTATTTGGCACTGAATTTGCCAGCAGGAGAAATTTGCCCTGTCTGTAGACCAGAACATTACTTCATCTCATATCCTCATATCAGTCGGGTTATTTCCATGCAAGACTAAATCAATCGGATGAACAAGCCGTTGGCATGAAACACTGCAATGCATTTAAATTCAGTAAATTTTGGATTTTTTTTTTTTTTGGCTCCGTCTACTCTATTTACATTATGCTTGTACAGTATATTTGGCAGGCAAATTATTTGAAATGACTTACAAGCTTCCTGGCAATCTTACAATCTGAATCCATAACCATTTAGTAAAATCTACAACAAAAAGAATTCTTAGAAACCTTTTTACTGTCCTGTAGACTAACGTTTTTTTTTTTTTTAATCCCAAAAGTCTGACCTACTAGCATAACAAAATAAGGCAACGATTTTGAATGTATTTTACATTTAAATACAAGACTAAAAATTTCACACAGGGTTCGAATGACACTGGCTTTCAAGGGAGCCCAGTTTTCTGGTGTGCACCACAACACATTGTAAGTTGCATGCATGTGAATACAAATAAACTGATCAGCCATAACATTATGACTACCCTCCTAGGTCCTTGCTTTTGCCACCATGACAGTGATGCACTGTGTGTTCTGACACCTTTCTATCAGAAACAGCAGTCACATTACTAGTACAGATCTTCTATTGGATTGAAGCACACAGGCCAGCCTCTCAATCACTCTTCATATCTTGTAATTCCTTGTACAGTGGAACCTCGGATTGCGAGTAACGTGGTTCATGAGTGTTCCGCAAACCGAGCAAAGATTTTTAATTCATTTTTATTCGGAAACTGAGCAAGTATTAGTTTACGAGCGCCGAGTATCATGTATCATGCATGCGACTCAGAGCGTCACTGTATCACACACATGGCGCCTGCGCGCACCAACGGAAACACTTTTTTAAAGGTAAAGTGCAGATTAATTTGTTTTATTTTCATTTTATAGATTGTATTAATTAATTTTATGTATTTATTTTTTGGGGCTGTGGAAGGAATAATTCCTTTTCATTATTTTTCATTATTTCTTATGGGAAATGATCATTTGGTTTACGAGTGTTTTGGAATACAAGCCCACTTCCGGAACGAATTATGCTCGTAATCCAAGGTTCTACTGTATCACTTTTGGTATGTCCTGATCACTGCAGACCGGGAACATCCCATAAGAGCTGCAGTTTTGAAGTTGCTCTGACCTCTAGTCATCGCAATTTGGCCCTAGTCAAAGTCACTCGAATCCATACAGTATTTTTGCCCAGTTTTTTTTTTCTGCTTCCAACACATCAACTTAAAATAAAATTTTCACATTCTCCCTAATATATCCCACTCAATTACAAGTGCCACTGTAACAAGATAGTATTACTGTTGCTACAGTAGTGTGACATGGGCCAAATTGTGATGGATGAATCAGAGCAACTCCAAAACAGATCTTATGGGATGTTCAGATCTGCAGTGGTCACAACCTGCTAAAAGTGGTTTAAGCAACTTAAACCAGTCGACTGGCAACAGGGTCATGTGTGACCAAGGCTCACTGATGCATATGAGGAGTAAAAGCTGGCTGTGCAGTTCGATCTAATAGAAGTCAAATTGTTAAGAAAGGTGAATGCTTGTTCCAATATAATGCATCAGTGTTTTGGTGGCAAAACCGGGGACCTACTCAATAATAATGTGGGTGGTCATAATGTTATGGCTGATAGTGGAAAGTGCGGGGCGGTGCAGGGTTACCGTGAAAAACATTCTACTAGTATTTCTGCAAGCATTAACAACATAACAACCACACAAGAAGTTTAATATAATAAGCAGGACAAGCAAAATAAATAAATAAATAAATAAATAAAATCACAAAGTAGAGGGACAGGTAACATCTTTCTGCTTCTCATTCATCATCACTGGTTGTTGTCTTTGTTTAGTGAATCCAAATCGTCTGAGCAGGCAAGGCTCTTTCATCAGTTTTGACATTCTGACTATCCATAAACCGCCCCGAAATGCAGAATAAAAGCAGTTTTCTTAATTAAAGACTTACGGTTGAATCCAATACTGTGCCCACTGAATGATAAAGAGTTCAGCTGCCTACAGTATGGAAATCTGATCATTTAAAGTGCAGTGCCACCACGCATGGATAGCCACAGCAGGAATAAACACAGAATTGTGTTAGCGCTGACAGATGTTTGGAAAATGTAATGTAATGAGCGAATAAACACACTACATTGCCATATTTATATTATTATTTTGTATATTTCAGGAACTTAAATATGGGAAATGAAATACTGTATAACGTGTAATGCAAAAGTGGTGCAATGTCTTTTAGAGCTCCCCTAGAAGTCTCAGGGGGGCTTTCAGGGGCGTTTGTGTGCAGCGGCGCCGAATTCTCCGAGCTCCCCTGAGTTCCTCGGTGATCTAAGCGATCGTTTCACACATATCCTTTTGTCATCTTAAGTAGCATAAATACTAAAAGTGTTTATTAGAATATACTTGAAAAGATAGGATATTATTCTTATCCTTCTGGAATGTGACCGTGAAAATTCTTTAATAACTTGTACACACAAGATTTGTATTTATAACGGCCTGCAGCGTTTGTTTGATTTTTTTCCCCCCTACATTTTGGTTTTGAATCCTTCTTGTTGTAATATTCAGCTTCCCCTGTTGTCTACTCCATCTTTCCATAATTGATCACTCACTCACTCTCACTCATCGTCTATAGTATACTGCCTTATCCCCTATATACTGTAGTGTTGTGGGGATCCTGGACCTGGAGCCTATCCCAGGAGACTTGGGGCACAAGGCGGGGTACACCCTGGACGGGGTGGTAATACACTGCAGGGGACACACACTCACATGCTCATTTAAACACTATGGGCAGTTTGGGAATGCCAGTGAGCCTAAGCTGCATGTCTTTAGACTGTGAGAGGAARCAGGAGTATTCTGAGAAAACCCAAGCATGGGGAGAGCATGCAAACGCCATGCACGCAGACCCAATGAGGGAATCAAACCCACGTTCTTTTTGCGTTGTGTTTGACCCCTTCTGTCAATAAGAACTCTTTGCTTTTTARTTCTACAGTAGTAGTAGCGATTGAATTTATCGCTTTTATTGCATGTCCACGTGTTTGAGGAATTCCATAGTTCTGTTGATTTGCAAACATAACATCGAGCTTGAATGCATGGAATGCCTGATTCCACCTGTGAGTCCTGCACGATGTGAATTTGTTGGTCTTCATTTTCCGAACCCTGAGTAACAACATGACTGGGTAGATACGATTTAAAAGTATGCTTTTGCTGTAAATGACCCGAGAGATATATCCTTATAATTTGCGATAGATTTTCCTATAATCTGTATTGGCGTTGTTTTGGTGTATTGTGAGTCTCAAGCACATCTTGGAAGATTTTTTCGGATTTGTGCAGACATAAAACTGCTGCTGTCCGTATGTTTTCTCGCTTTCTTTCCACTTAGATCACTAAATATTTTCCATGGACTGCCTAGCTTAGGAGCTTCAGCTGTGAATTTGACTTCATTCAATTGTTTTTCAAGGTGTGTGGTTAAGTCTTTCCATCATTTGTGAGTGGTGGAGACTGAAATAGTCATTACTTAGTGTATCCCTAAACTTTATGCTTATTGCAAATTCTGATTGCGACATAAAAAAATAAAAAAAACTTGCACTTATTTATTTATTTTTTAACTCTACCCCAAGTAAACCACAACA
The DNA here is from genome assembly GCA_003987875.1 of Clarias batrachus. Taxonomy (NCBI): domain Eukaryota; kingdom Metazoa; phylum Chordata; class Actinopteri; order Siluriformes; family Clariidae; genus Clarias; species Clarias batrachus. The sequence continues at coordinate 23,951 of QMIH01002619.1, read as the reverse complement.
TCAGTGCAGGAAAAGTTCCAGGCAGAAAAATGTCAAAGAACGTTTAAAAAGCTGAGCAGAGAATGCCATCAGCTTCCTGTTTGCCACCTGGGAGAACAGATGCCAGATACACCGACATCAGGAAATATAGGCCACCATTTTTAGCAAATCATTCACGAAAACAGCTGGATGCCGACTCTCTATATATACATACTATATGTAAAAAAAATTGTTGGAAACATCTTTTCTCATGGCTGTAATGACTGAAATCATTTCAGCACTGCAGGATGATTTGTGCACAGCTTCGTGATGGTCGAAGCACAAAATTAAAGTGCATGCCTGCCTGCTGCTGGCTTGTTCGACACAGTAAAAGGAAACAAAATGGAAAAGTTGCGAGGTCGTGCTGCCTGCTGGGGTTTGATTGAAGAGTTCTTATTATAATTCATTCTTACAAGTAAGCGTCGGAGGCAGTGAGATAATTGTCATGCGAAAGTGCCAGCAGTGGGAATGTGGCTCGAGGAAGACGGGCGTGATTACAACAGCCACAAAAAGAAGAAGTACACGACAAGGAGGCAAAGGGCCGGCGTGTTCCCAGGGCTTGGTTCTCAGGCTCATTAGCACTGAGACAGCGCAGCTTCAGCTCTAACACACTCAAGTAGCCTCACATTCTCCTCACAGTACTCCAACTCATGACCATATACAGAGCTGTAGAGCTGTTTTGTGAAGTCTAAAATCTTTCTAAAGGGCTTCCTATACATTTTAGGAGATCTGATTGATTGATTGATTGATTGATTGATTGATTGATTGATTGATTGATTAGCACAATTGGAGTTGTTTAAAATATTTAAATCTCTTCCATGAATCGTGTCATTTGAATCAGATCAGATTCAGTTTGTTCAGTCACACTTTTTGCGCAGTCTGAAGTTCATCGTGTGCAGTTTGGTATTTATAAAAAGAAAACCACTTAAAATTTTTAAAGCTTTGAGGGCTGTTCAAATCAAGCTGGGACTTTTGATTCTACACAATAACAGAACACAGTTATGAGAGTAAAAACCTCCTTTTATTTCTATATTACACTAATGCACATAACCCGGTGTTTCACTAATGCTTTAATACCATCAAGGTAGAAAGTTTTCTCAGTACAGCAGAGCTATGATTTGACTGCCTGCTTCACGTCCAAAACRCTGGCCTCCCAGGAACTCCTTTAATGACCCAAACATTACCATACTATGCTTGAAGTTTAAAATATTATGCAATAAATTATATATTATACAAGACAATAATAATAATAATAATAATAATAATAATAATAATAATAATAATAATAATAAAACATTTTCAAATAACATTTAACACAAAAAAAGTTTCTTAATCCATTTTCAGTAGCCATATTGCCACCCTGATCAGCGTGCCCTTGAAGCCTAATGATTTAATGTGTTTATGAAAATAGGAACATTTGAATGTATGTCTTAGTGTAAAGACATTATTATTATTTCAGCATTAGTACTAGTGTAAGAATTCCATCAATTGTCTCTATAGAAGATTTGGACAGCATTATCTGATAGCCCAATTTACTCAAAGTCCATGCATGATATCTGAATCCTCCTTTAGCAGGAACTCAAATTATTACACTACAGAAACAGAGAATAAATACAAATGGTCATACAGTAGCACCAATAATCAGCTCATCTGCTCATTCAGCAGTTTTTTTTTTTATATGAATGCTAAAATATATGTTTTAATAACAGATATTCTGAGCTCTCCATACTGTTTGGCAACAAGATGTTGATTTATTTTCTGTATCAGTTGTTCCTTCCAGCTGTGATTAAAATTGACATGTTTATTAAGAAATGCTGCCATTCTAATACAACATTTCTATATCAGATGCTCCATATAAACAGAATAAAAATGCGTGTAGTTGTTTATATGGTTAAGTATTTTTGTTTCTTTTATGGAAGGAGGCTCCACTGTCTGTAAGTCTTGGCAGAATGTCTCTGGGAAAGATGGTTACAGTACATTAAGTCCCCATCATATGAACGAGTTCCATTCCGAGAGCTCATTCGTAAGTCCAATTTGTTCATAAGTCCAACAAACATTGTCTAGGTACTCACGCAATTGCCTATACACAGTATAAAAATCATGCTGCATAATCTTGTCTTTGTTCTTTTGAATCATGCCGATGGTTGAACGATTCATGTAAAAAAAAAAAAAAAGAATAAAAAAAAAGAGCAATGTCTGCTTTTCGTTCACCTCACTCCATTSTCTCAATTATTTTCACTTTTCTCTCCATCATTATGGCTTGGTGCTTCTTAGCAGTACCAGCTTCATCACTGCTGCTTTTATGCTGGCTTTTGGTAATTAGATGACTTAAAACAGCTGTGATGTAAGGCATAGAAGAAATTACAGGTTTCTTTTATGGGCATTCCATCTTATTAAATGTATTATAAAAAATAAATAAATGTTTAGATGGACAGAAAAGGCATATTAATTAAAGATAAATACAAACAATTTTCCAAGACACAGTTCAAAAACATATTCCAAAACAGGCAAGAGTTCAAGTGATCCATGCTATGGTGAAGCATCTGTACAAGGGCAAAATACAAGAATAATAATAATAAAAAAAAAAAACAGAAATAATTAGTCTCAGTAATTTCAGAAAGTATAAAGTAGGTGTTTACTTTGTAATAAGACAAACATAACATGAGGTCTATATGTACACAAAGAAATCAATGGGGATCTGAAAACACCTGTGAACAATCACGACACATGAGGTAGACAACCAATAACAATAAAGCAAGGAGACAGGACAGGGAGGATACAAATGCACATGGCAAATGTCAACAAATTCTAGAATATGAAAGTCTCTTCCATTACACAGAGTCTGAAGCATGAACTCTGCACCACCCAGTGAGTATTGCGAGACCATGATAACAAAAAATAAAAGTTAAAAGACAAAGGAGGTAGAAAACCAATGACAATGATGGAGATAAGACATCATGGGCAACAAATGCACATGGAAAATGTAAGCAAACAATAGTATACGGATGTCTTTTGTACTGCGTTGTGTCTGAAGTGTGCACAACAATCTGTGACTCAGCAAAAAGGCCAAAACTATGACAGAACCTCACTGCCAAGCCATTGCTTAAATTGTCAACCCAGAAAGTCATTGAGGAACTCCAAAAAGACAAGACAGCACAAAGGACTAGTGTCATGTACTGTGGCATGACAACAAGAAAAACGACAGGGGAAGACGATGTCCACAGCTAGGCAGAATGGAGCACGCGGAGGCAGCCTTAACGGCCTTTTCCTCTTCTGCGGCGAGACGCGAAGACAGGCTTGGCGCGGGAGCTCGCGCAGGTCTTTCCCACGCTGTCCTCAGCACGGAGATCAAATGATGGAATTCCAGTGTTCTTTTTCAGTCCCGAGTGCACGTTTCATTGCCCCACTCGCATGCCACTCACTTCTAGCTCCACCGCACACTTGTTTGCATTCGTCCCCGGACCCTGGACTAATCTCCTCGCCTTTCTTACTAACGTTAATAAAAAAGGGACGCATAGGCGGCCCCGTCGCTTCGTGCACCTGCAGAAGGGGTGCCACCTACCTAAGGAGACTACAACGTGAGAACTCCAACCAGAAACTGGACACAAGGACAAGCCAGACAGCTCCAGGGGGCAGAGGGGGTCTGGATCACTGGCAGCTCAGGACTGACATGTACAGCTCGACAGAGAGACAGGGAGAGGGAAAGAGAGTGTGAGAGAGAGAGAGGAAAAGAGAAGGAGAGACGGCAGTTAGGTATGGTCACAATCAAACAATATATAATGTGAATGTATGTTTAGTGCAGAGTGCAATCACGCACTCCGGCAGGACTAACTATGACAGCATAACTAAAAGGGAGAGCCAGAAGGAAACACAGACATGAAGGCTCCCTGAGATGTAAAGCGACCAATCACCTCACCGTCAACAAACTGACGAGCAGCCTGCATCCTTTGATTCTGGACTAATTGCAGCTTGTTTGTACACCTAGTTGAACAACCAGACAGTAAGGCGTTACAGTAGTCCAACCTAGAGGTGATAAAAGCATTTGCTATCCTGGTAATATTATCTACATGTGCTTCAAATGAAAGGCTGGAGTCTATAATCACACCGAGGTCTTTTACTGTTGCACTTGATGGAACAGCAAGGCCATTTAAAGTTGCAGTGTGATCAGAAAGTGTGCTTCTAGCTGCTTGTGGTCCTATGACCAGAACTTCTGTCTTATCAGGATTAAGCAGCAGGAAGTTAATTAACATCCAATCTCTTATGTCCTGCACACATTGCTTAACTTAATAGGCTGGTTTTTCTCATCTGGTTTTGCTGAGACGTATAACTGTGTGTCATCAGCATAACAATGAATTAACAACTATTACCATGCTTACGAATTCTGTTGCCCAGAGGAACAATTGTCATTGTTGCAAAGCAGCTTTACGCAATCAAAAGAAAATTATGGAAATTTGTATGAAATGTCAAAAATGTGTATGAATCAAAATGATTGGATAGTTCCTGATGAGCCACCTGAGGGTGATGATGGCAAGGAAAATCTCCCTGAGACCTGGAGAGTAACCAGACTSAASAGGGAACCCATCCTCATTTGGGGAATAACAGATAGCAGGGTTTGATCAGAAGTTATACTGTGCGTTAGGCGTATGAAAGTTCAATATAACAGTTGATGTCTTTTTAATTGGATAATATGCAGTTCAGTTCATTATTAGAGGCTCAGGTAGACTTTGGAAAACTCCATTCCTGAACTATTGAGTGACTGCAGTCCACAAGTCCTCGGAGAACAACTGTCTGCATCAGCCAAGGTCAGGAACGTCTTCATGGTAAAGTGGACCCCAGTTACCACACGCAACCCAAGCAGTGCATAATTCATATCTGCTCTAGGAGACTATCTCATCAACATCCATAGGCCACTGACTGTGCAGGGTAACCATTGATCTCCATAGTACAGGAAGCAAGCATTGGAAGAAAAATGAGCTGTTGACCAAGAGTTTAGTGCAGTATGGGGAGCATTCCTGTCATCCTCACACTTTGGTGCTCCTTGTGCTATCAGCCTCCCTCAACAGCTTGGTCCAGGGAGTCACTCTATCAGTCTATCTATCCTGGATATCTTGGCACTCTGTGCAGTCGGACTGTCATTGGAGCATTGGATCATGCTACAGGGAGCCATTCAGTTGATCTTATCCTGTACTCTGTCACTACTGCAAACTCACCTGCCATGGTATAAAATATACCCCCTACTCCAGAGTATAAGGACCTACTTTCACACTCTCTACGCCTCATACCCAAATTCTCTAAACCCTTATGATTCTTGGTGACTTTGATCTCAACCATCAAATTCCATGCAGCCATGTCCATGTACATTGGTTCTCCTTGCTCTCCCAGGAAACTGACATTACAGGAGGAATCACTCTCATGGAGATATACAGCAACGTTTTATTTATTTATTTTTATTCATAAATAAAAATATATCCATAAACCTGCAATGGGGAGCATGCTGATGCTGCCATGAATATCTTGGGGTGAACAAATTGTTCTCCTGAGAGAACATGTGCTGTATATTAAGAGTAGACCAACTTGATTAAAGAATAGAAGTTGTATTTATTATATAATTAATAAATGTAAATGCAAAATGTTCCAAGACGCAGGTCAAAAGCATGATCTAATAACAGGCAAGATATCAGTTGATCCATGAACATCTATACAAGGCAATATATAAAAACCCATAAGGAAACAGGGCAAGATTAAAAAACCACAAACCCAAATAGAAACAAAAGGCTTGGTCAAGTGAGAAACAATGAACTAGATGTTTACTTCGCAAATAGACTAGTGAACCGTGAGGGCTATATGTACACACAGGAATCAAAAGGGGGGAACTGAAAACACCTGTGAACAATCAGGATGCATGAGGTAGAAAACCAATAACAATAAAGCAAGGAGACAGGACTGGAATGACAACAAATACACATGGCAAATGTCAACAGACTATAGAATATAGACGTCTCTGTTTATAGAATATGGATGACTGAAGCATGAGCTGTCCAGTAACCCAGCGTGTACTGCAATAACTGACAATACAAAGTAAATGGTAAACCGTTTTACATATATATACGGCGCCCCGTATTGTTCGGCCGCCACTAATATTGCCTAATATTTTTTTTCATTACTTAGATAAGGCATAACAAACTGCATTTTGGCCGTACATTAATTTGTCTACTAAGATTTTGTGATGCATGTTCTGCGTGTCCTATCACCGTCATCTGAGCAGAAATGTTAAGAAAGGCAAAACAACCTAGTTGGAGAGAACTTTTTTGAATAATGTAAGCTGTAGGTTTGTTTTCCCCAAATATTGCGACCTCATATTACTGCAGACGAGCTTCATAAGGTGACTCACCCCTTGAAACCCTACGACGGTTGCATCAAATGAATCCATGTTTCTGTGCAGCAGCGTGCCATGTTCATTACACATACAGTACCACAACTCAAATCCATGTTTCCACACACAAGCAAACTTGTTTACTTCCTCATCCATCATCCTTTTGTTGAAGGATTGTCTAGGTCTGTACCACATCGATCTCAGCTTGAGAAGTCTTCCATGCAGACAGGCATAATATGTGTGTGTGTGTGTGTGTGTGTGTGTGTGTGTGTGTGTGTGTGTGTGTGTGTGTGTGTGTGTGTGTGTGTGTGTGTGTGTGTGTGTGTGTGTGTGTGTGTGTGTGTGTGTGTGTGCGTGTGTGTGTGTGTGATGAAGTGCACCATCTCTGCTTTTTCACTGCTTGGAAGACATCGAGACAGCTTCTGCTGGCACCAGAATCCACAACCCCGAATTTCAGCAGTTTGTTCAAACCCCTTGAAATGTTACACAAACCCTTATAGCCATCTGGTCCAATTTGTTGCTTGAGACGAACGAAAAATGGCATTTTCTCCACTATGTGAAGAGACATTTTCTCCCAATAAATAATAGAATAGCAGCAGTGAAGAGCTTTGACATATAATATTCTCGTTCAATTCAGTCCTGTTGTTTAACACTAGATATTATYATTGCCAAAAGAACTATGTCAACGTGTGAAAATAAGCATCTGCGTTTAATTCCGTGACACTCCCTATTTCCTTCCTATAGCCCGAATGCTACCGCTCTATCTGGTTCAATCATACAGTGTAATAGCAATCAATAATTATCTTATAAACTCCTTTCCTGAAGCATCAGAGTCCACCAGCACATCACACCATGCAGGCTAATTAATCTCTTAGCAACTTGGCCACCTAAGGGCATGCACTACATTAAATATGAGCTCGAGGAGAATGTAGCGAGCAGGAGCGGAAGAAGCAAAGTAATTAAAACAAGGCTGTACACGGAAAGATTTGGATTCTGAGGTGAGTCGAGGACGTGTTATTCTTGCTTTGTATTCACTTTACATTGCCTCGGAAAGAACCAAGTGCTGAACTGGGAAAAGGGAAACGTCTAGATAATTATGTTGAATAATTTTGTAAAAACAGACATCAAATTTCCAAATCGTTTTATTTTGCCTAATGTTTGAATTACAACATAGCAGCATTATAGAGCTCAGCAGACCAAGATTTTCCTGTCACTCAGAATGCCTGTGGCTTTCTCACTCAAAAACAAGGCCCACTGAACTGGCTGGCGTGTGAGCAGAATTAGAAATGTCCACAAATCATCTACAAAGTCCACAAATCATCTACAAAGTCCACAAATCATCGCTGCCCAGTGCCATCATAAGGGCTGTTCTATTATTGACTAAATTCAACTCTCGCGCTATCATCCGGAGATCGCTAGTTCGAATCCCGGGTGGTGCTGTAACCTCTCGCAGCTAGAGGTCTAGAGAGAGCTGATTGGCCGAGCTCTCTCTGAGGGGAGGGATGAGAGGTACTTAGTGCTCCCACATTAATCACGGCTCTACAGCCAGTCAGAGGCGTCTGTGAGCTCGCGCAATGGAGGCGCTGTCCTCCGAGTGTGTTACTCCGCCCCCAACGGTGCGTGAGCGAGCAGTTCGAAAAGATGCGGTCGGCTGGCGTCACGTGGTTTGGAGGAAACACGTGATAGTCTTCGGCCCTCCCGGCTGAGTGGTAGTAGTAGCCTTAATGTGGGAGCCCCCTAGTGACGGGGAGCACTATGACATCATAATGTGTGAATTATGTATACAATATATGAAAATCAAATAATAAAAATATATATCTAAAAAAAAAAAGATTGATGYCTCCGAGTGGCGCCGATGGCCTAGAGAGAGGTGGGATGGGAGGCACTTAGTGCTCTCATATTAATCACGGCTCTGCAGCCAATCATCGGCGTCTGTGAGCTCATGCAAGCGGAAGGAGCGGATAGCGCTGTCCAGAGCAGTTCGAAAAGATGTGGTCTGTAACACTTGTTCGTCAGAGACAAGGGAGGAATGACAAAGTTGTTTATCATTTTAAACAATCAATTCCCTCACCAATGCCCAAATCTCAGCCACTGGATGCAGTGCCCAGAGAAAAATTGGAAGGGCTGCATCCAGAAGTGCATTTGTCATAAACTATGTGCCAAGATGGCGACCCATCGACAAGTGTAGCCAAAAGACTAACTAAATACATTAAAACAATGGTTTCAAAAGCTGGTGAAAAGAAAACCTCTACATTTTATATTTGTGCTCAGGAAAAAATATGCCAACCCTAGTGATGTGCCTTCTACCAAAGAGCACAGATATTCTTTTAATTCGAGTATAATTATGCAGCATTTACTGTAAGTCATTTATACACTGCAGGGCCAAACAACACAGCACTGTTTGGACTTAAATGTGCAAGTACTTAAGAGTCTTGATTGGATAATTATTGCTGTGATTAATATGCTTCAGTGGGCAGCGATTCTTTTCACCTTAATTGAAGCAGTGAGGAGTTGTGAAAATGTGCTGAAATGATTGGAATTGGGTTAAGGGCTGTCCAGTATTAAAATCTAGAAGGATAGTAAAAAAAAAATTGAAATGTGGTTATGAATCAGCAATCACTTCAACACTCGGAGTTGCATCATAAAAATCATCAGTAGAAATCACAGCTATTGTTAATAGTGAAAGTAAGAGCATTTCCACATCCTCAATGTAATGCAAACCCACAGGACTGGGACTAAACAGCTGTGTGGCCATAAGAAAACCACTTGTTATTCAGACTAATCAGAAAAAGCAGTCTTCAGATTGCTAGGTAGAGAGCATAACGATTTGGATTTGAAGCATTGTATACCAATGTACAGTATACCAGATCATGTATACTGGAGGATATGTGCATTAGGTTAAGAGGATAAGCGCAAGAAGGGATTCCCCAATCATTCATCATGTACATTCTATAAAATTTTGGAGACTGTTATGATCTAGGGTTGCTTCAGTTGGTCTGGTCTAGACTCAGCGACGTTACATACTGTAGCTTTACAATTAAGTCAGAAAGTACTTTTGACTTTTTTTTTTTTTTCCGTGATGGAACAGGCATATTCTAGGATGACAATGCCAAGATGGAATCATTTAACACATTAATTGGCCACTGCTGAGTCCCAACCTTAACCCAATTTAAAAGACTTTGGGATGTTTTGGAAAGGACTTTACAGATTGTTGAGTCACTCCTGTAATAAATAGAAAATCTTTGCCAAAATTAAATGCAACCCTGAATAGAAATACATTTTATGATAATGCATAATGTTGTTGAAACAATGCCATTGTGTTAGTGTCCATAATAAATGCTAAAGGTGATCCAACAACAATATTAAAATTTGTGACTTTTTTGGCAGTATATTTAGTTTCATAGAAATTTTCGTACGTTTTTATTCATAGTATGTATCTAAAAATTGAGCAGAGCAATATGTTACATTTTGTGGATGTGTAGCAAATGCTAATACAGTATAGTCATTCATGAGTGTGGGAGTGGATAAGCAAAACTAGCTAACGCTACCTGCTACATACACTCACCAGAGGCATCAGAAATCTCTGCTACTTATTCTACTAAACGCTTTTTTATTTTGTGTTTAAGAGGTCATACTGTAAATCATAAGATGGAAATTAAACCATGCCAAACAGTTAAAAACAAAGTTGTAAGCAGGGAAGTAAAAAAAAATTAGGACCACAAGTGTGATATAACTAGTCTGAGGAAACACTCAAGCCATTTCATATTTTAATGTACGACACCTAATGTGCATACACAGTAAAATTTACAGGTTCATTTATATCTAAGTCCTGCAATATAAATGCTATAGGGTGGTAATTTAACATTTGGGTTCAACTAATGTGTAAACAGAGTCAGGATGTGTAGTACATAGTAGTACTGTACTGTAAGTTAAAGGCATATTCTGGGTTTTTCAAGTCTGTCTTAAATCAAAATTGAGGTGCATGAAAGTACATTAAAATAGGTCTTGGTTGTTGTAAATTTTCTGCCCGGTACATGGATGGTGAATTTGTCACCTGCAATGTGAGTACAACGTAAGTAACCAGAGGAACATTTATTTTAAAAACTTCATCTTCTTTGTTTTTCAGCTTTTCCTTTCAGAGGTCACCACAGTGAATCATCTGCCTCCATCTAAACCTATCCTCTGCATCCTCTTCTCTCACACCAACTAACCTCATGTCCTCTCTCACTGCATCCATAAATTTCCATCATACTCTAGTCTCTTGCCTGCCAGTTCCAACCTCAGCATCCTTCTACTAATACTGTATATTCACCATCTCTCCTCTGAACATGGCCACCTCAATCTGGCCTCCCTGATTTATCTCCAAAACATCTAACATGGGTTATCCCTCTCATGGACACATTCTTAATCCTATCAATCCTTCACGCTCCCAAAAAGAACATCAGCATCCTCATCTCTGCTCCCTTTTCTTCAGTGCCACTGTCTCTAAACCGTAGATCATTGCTGGTCTCACCACCTGACACTTTTCTCCTGCCTTGCAGTGGCTAACCTTCCTTCCTTTGCTTTCCAGAGCAAATCTCCATCTCTCTAGATTTTCCTGCACCTGTTCCCTGCTTTTGCTACAAAGCACAATGTCACATACAACCATCATAGTCCATGGAGACTTCTGTCTAACCTCATACTGTCCATCAACAGAGCAAACAAGAAGGGGCTCAGAGCCGAACCTTGATGCTGACCCACCTCCACCTTGAACTCTTCTGTCATACCTACAGCACATCTCATGACTGTCTTACAGCTCTCATACATGTCCTGTACCACTCTAACATACTTCTCTCCCACTCCAGACTTCCTCATACAATACCACAGCTCCTCTCTCAGCACGCTGTCATACGCTTTCTTGAAATCTACAAAGACACAATACAACTCCCTATCACCTTCACTGTACTTCTCCATCAGCATCCTCAAAGCAAATACTGCATCTGTTGTACTCTTTCTCACCATGAAAACATATTGCAGCTCACAAATGCTCACCTCTGTCCTTAACCTACAGTAGCTTCCACTACTCTTTCCCACGGCCTCATTGTATGCCTCATCACCTTTAATCCGCTGCGGTTACCACAGCTCTGCACATCCCCCTTGATCTTAAAGATCTCTTAAAGCACTAATACACTTCTCCTCCATTCCTCTGGGATCCTCTCACTCTCTAAGATCTTGTTAAACAGACTAGTCTACTCCTAAGCACTTTCATACCTTCACAGGTATGTCATTAGGACCGACTGCCTTTCCACTCTTCAACACCCTCCTCACCTCACTCCTACTGATTTTTGTTACTTCCACAATCGTCACCTCTTCTACTATTTGTTCTCTTTCATTTTCCTCATGCATCAACTTTTCAAAGTACTGTAGTACCTCCATTTTCCCATCACCCTCCTGGCATCTGTCAGTACATTTCCATCACTATTGTATCTTTCCCCACTCTAACCTGCTGCACATCCTTCCCATCTATATCTCTCTGCCTTGCCAAACTGTACAGATCCACCTCCCCCTACTTACTGTCCAACCTAGCATACAAGTCCTCATATGCTCTTTGTTTGGCCTTTCCACCTTTACCTTACCCTTATGCTGCATTTCCCTGTACTCCTGTCAACTCTCTTAAGTCCTCTCAATGTACCACTTCTTCTTAGCTAATCTCTTTCTCTGTATACACTTCTGAACTTCCTCATTCCACCACCAAGTCTCCTTGTCCACATTTCCGTTTACTGATGAAACACCAAATGCCTTCCCACCTGTCCCCCTGATCACATTAGCTGTAGTTGTCCAGTCAACTGAAAGCATCTCCTGACCACCCAGAGCCTGTCTCAACTCTTCCCTGGAAACTACCCAACGTTCGTATTTTTCAAAATTCCGCCACTTTGTCCTCTGCTCTGCCTTTGTCCATGTCTCCTTCCTCACCACCAGGGTCATTTTACACACCACCATCTTATGTTGCCTGGCTACATTCTACTCTACCAATATAATGCAGTCACTGATCTCTTTCAGGTTACAACGTCGACACAAGCTGTAGTCCACCTGAGTGCTTCTGCCTCCGATCTTCCATGTCACCCTATGTTCATGAACATTCTGTGCATTCCAAAATTCAGCTCTTATATAAATCGTCTGCAGCCTCACTGATCTAGACAAATTAACCTGGTATATTTTAAAGTTTAATTGATTTTATTACAAATTTTTACTCGTTTATGGCTAACTGGAAGTAACTGTATGGAAATAGCCTGTTAAGAGCAGTGCTGAAGCAGATGCTTCATATGAGCCTCAGCTGAACTTTGGAATGCATTTTTGTACGGAACAAGGTTGTGGAATTTGGTTTTGATTACCTACGTAGTGCTTGCGTTCCCTGTAACAAACTTCACCGTGCATACAGAGGAGAAATACAGTACAAAGACCAGTACCCATTGTAATGTATTTACATGCATTTCGATTTTTATTTAAGACGGAGCAAAAAAAAAAACGTCCCGCTTTAAGCTTCTTAGGATTTAAACCTAATCCGCAAGACCAGGTTACAATGATTGCTCCTACTTAAAGCCTAATTTCCCAGAGTTAAGACTGCACGGGTGAGATACAATGCACTTATTTCTTATTCCAGTTATTCTTCCACGTCTGTAGGAAATTAGGAGATAAAGATAATCAGAGAGTAGATGAAAGCAGTTTGGACCTCGGTGGAACATATTAATGAGCGTGACCTATGACTTGTGTTTTTCGATACAACAGTTTTCTTTCATTTGAAACAATAGAAGAGATAGAGACATTGCTTACCCCCCCACCCCCCACCCCCCCGCCTGAATATTAATAAGTTTTGACATATGTACAAGCAAAAGAGTCAGTCTCTCAGGGACATGCAGCATGGGCCTGGAGATGAGTAGCCTACACAAACTATGACTCTGTTTACCCCTCTGGCACTTTCTTTATACCGAACAATCACAATAAACACAGGAAKGAGCTGGCGATCCTCTGAGATGCCAGCTGCAGTATCATTTAGAAGTGTTTCTTCCCCCCTCTTCCATTTCTCGCATTTCTTGGGAAATCAAATGGAGAGGCGGTGAGCTCACCGGTGTGTTATTGCTGTGTGAGAATTCAGCTCACACCACTTGTGGATTAGTTTAGCAGAGACACTAGTTGACTGTCTCACAAGCTGCTCATGCCACTTCAGCCATTCCCCATAGAAATAGCTTACAAATTAAGAAAGTAATGTATTCATTTATTTATTTATTTATTTATTTTAATGCCTTCTCTACAGACTCAGGGATTGCATGCCTCGATGCACGCTCTTTGCTTTTAATTAAATTAATGATTGCATTTCAGAATGAAGCCAATACCAAATGTTTAGCCTTATTCCGAATCCAAAAGATGTCTAATAGACACAAGGTCACACACCAGGGATGGATTCCAAATCTCTTACTTAATCCTATCACACTTTACTGGTTTTAGCGACAAACACACTCCTAAAAGGTTTACAGATTTTTGCTTATCTCTTTTCCCCCAGAAGCCCTATGTCTTATATTATTTAGAATCCAATCACAGGTGCTTGTTCTAATATGTAACGTTCTAATATCCAGTGTGAGTCTCCTGTGTCAGGGATTTTTACGAACCAGAGATAAAGCTGTCCCTAGGTTATCTGACACAGAAAAACTGCCTGGTCACAGCTGGTAGAACATACATAAAGCATGAGTGCAAGATAGTAAGTAACTAATTGATATTCTACAACATTAAAAGTGACAAAATAAAAATTTTGAACATGTAAAATTATATTGCATGACCCAGTGAGGGGATTTTTTTTATTTATTGCCAAGGTGCTACCCACCCTGACTGCCCCTTTTTACCCTTCARTCTTGTATATACACTATATGGAAAAAAGTACTTGGCCAACTCTGTTAATTATTGAACTCAGATGGTACTGGTGATGCTGAATGCTGAGTATGCTAAAGCATAAATGAATAAAAAAATACATTGTGTCATTCTTTAACACTTTCATACATAGTGTCCACATGGATGGATAGTCTATTTATTTATGGCTGTGTTTTACTATACATTTTAAGAAAATAAAAGATAATATTTAATGACATTACTGTAAGTTAATGTAAACTTTGGTTATGTTCACATTACAAGCCACACTGTTGAATTTAAA